>LPNX010831863.1:272186-299534 GCA_001517045.1 Pseudotsuga menziesii
AAAGTTTCTTCTTCCTCTGCCTCTCTTGCTGCTTTCTCCTTTGGGATGATCTTTGATCTTCCTCCACCATTCTGGATAAGTGTCTTTGCCAGTGAGAGTGGCACCAACTACAGATGCTATAGATTGCATATTCTGTGATTGAACCTTACAACTAAAACAATAGGAGAAAAAGAAGAAAGAGTAAAGGTGCAGGTCTAAGTCTCTGCCACCTTCCTCAAGCTTTACAACAATGTCAATGTCTCTGCTATTGTCATACAAACTTAGACCACAATCTAGTTGAACTGGTAAGAAGTCTTGTGGTCACGGCAATGAGACTCCAACACTGACAAAACAAGATAGCTTGCAACAGTAATCGAATGAGGAGGTCAATCCTCGACGCAGACAATGTCAACGCTGCAACACTCTTCAAAATACAAACGTACACCAACAATCTTCTCTGGCAATGTAGTCACAGTTTCAGCAGTTCACAAGGAAGAGAATCGCTTCAGAAAAGAGAAGCGCAACATGCACTTCTTCTCCAACGTATCAACTATCAGTCACAAGCTTCAAATCCCACATCAATCAAGGCTCATCAAATATGCAACAATCATAACTCATACAACAAGCTTAGGCTCATACAATAGCCTCACCATTCATAAATATGAAAATATTTGCAGACATTTCCTTTCAAATTCCATACTCATACTCAGGGTTAAAAAAGTTAGGTATTATGCAATCCCCAACGGTTACATCTAATATGGCAAGAAATCATTCTACCTCCACGCTCTTGAGTAAAGGCATGAGTCTTCCACCAACGATCTTCAGTCACCGAGCTTCAAAGAACTCGCAGCAGTATATCACAGGCTTCGATCTTCAACAAGTTCTCAGTTTGAGTACTGAGATCTCCTCTTGGCTGGTCGCAACACTCAAACTTCCATAGCAGCTCTCAAAACAAATCTTCACATGAAATCGCAGTTCCTCTTCAACATAGTAGCTTTAACACGTCAACTCAGTGGCCATTGTGGTGCTGGGTTCAATTCCAATGCACCAGTAGTCACCAGTCTCTAGGCACTAGCGCATTCACAGTCGCATTCTCAGTTAACATCTTGCTCTTTACGCTAGTCTCATTTCTCTCAAAGCCAAGGTCACATTCGACATGCTCTTCACGCTGGTCTTCTTCAATAATATCTCCACACAGTATCAAGTAGCACACAACACAACAGAGGAGGAGAGGAGTTCTCACTCGCAAAACGCAACACACACAATGTCAAACACACCAGTCTTCATGGAGTCTTCATGAGGTTAGGGTTTCTAGCAAACAGAGTCTTCAACTCTCACGCACAGTGTCAAATGGTGAAAGGATAATCGCAGCAACAGAGTGGGAGCGGAAATGAGAACGCTATACTCACTAGCAGAGTGAGACCAAGCCCATTCCTCAACGCAGTTCTGGAACTGTAACGCATACAATGAATGTATGCAGGCTGGCAGGAGAAACGCTCAGATGTAGACTGACAATGGGCAGGCAGTCTGAAACGAATTGACAAAGGGCAGAATGGAGGTCTGGCAGGCAGAATGTCAGTACTAAAATGAAACCAGGAGTTATGGCAGGTGGACTGGCAAGCATGCAGGCAGGAGTTATGGAGCTCTGATACCACTGTCAGGTGGAATAACTCCCGAATCGTTATTATTTCTCAATAGAATGCCTTTATTTATACATTTACAGTGACTCTTGGGATCACACATCCGAGAGTCTCTTCATATTCCTAATATTTACAATAACGTATAATCCTGACGGATTATATTCCAACAATTTCCATGGGTTTCATAGCTGAAAATCTGCGTGTTCGGTTCCATGATGAATGGGGCAGTTTCATCTTTGGTCTTTGCAGAATTGGCACCTTCTTGAACAACGAGCATGATAGTTTATTATAGTGTTGGGATGTGGCTTCCAGTACTATCACACGACAAAAGGTTCTTATGAGGCTTTGGTTTCTAGTAGGTGGTCGATACAAAGCTCTTGGTGGCACTCAAAATTGTGGACTTGGAAGTGTCCTCTCAAGATCCTGCATTTTTGTTGGCTGGCATCGAAGAACAAATGTATTTCTTGGGAAAAGTTGATGAAAAGAGGATGGCATGGGCCTAGTTTCTGTGGTCTTTGTTAGGAGGTTGAGGAAACTATGGATCATACTTTTTTCTCTTGCCAAGTTACCCGGGTGGTCTAGCAAGAGTTGAACCACCTAGTGGATTTATCATTAAGCTATGGTTCTATCTCTTTTAACCAAAATCTTTTTGAGTGGTCCTCATAAGGTTCTCCTTGGACTATTCTTCCAATTTTTGTCACTTGAGTTGTTTGGTACGACATGAATCTTGTCATTTTTTAGAACACACCTATGAATATTCAATGTTTGATTCGGTCTGTTATTCAAAACCGTTGTGCTTTATTGGTTTAAAAGTCCCTTTTATTTAGATATCCATAAAACCTTTCTTTTGAAATCTAGCATCTAGTAGGTCATTTTGATGGAGCTTCATAGAACTCTGGTTTGGTTTCGGGAGCTGGAATGGTGTTGTCTCTCTCGAATTCCCACTTTTTCAATAATTGGATGGGGTGTGGGGGGGGAGGGGGGGTTTAAACACCCGCTCTGAACTTCTTGCTTTGGCCAGTCTCTTGTTTTTGCTTGGCATCGTGGTATTCTCTCTACGTAGGTGATTGGTGACTCCAAGGTCATTGTTGATTGGACTCTGTACAAGTCTTGGGTTCAAGTTGTTTTGTTAGAATGGTGGATTTCTCATCTCCATCAACTTTAGGACTCCTTTATCTCCTTATCGTTTCACCATACTTTCAAGGAGTTCAATTATGAGGTGGATCTTTTATCCAAAAAAGGTTTATCTCAACGAGAAAGTTTGTTGCAGTTTGAAGAACGACAAGATCATGTGTTGATTTGGAGGGATCCCTTCCTTTCTATGAAATTTAATTCTTTGTTTTGGTTCAATTTGCTTTGTCAAGGACAACCTGTTTCAGTGTACTGTGTGACCTCAATAGTCTTGATTATCCTTGGTTCTATTAGACTCGTTTTCTTCATGCAAAAGGCTTGTATACAGAATCCTTATGTCTTTTTGATTGATTGGTGTAAATCCCATGGGAATCTAGTTCCTGCTATAGCTTCTTTATCAAAGCTTAATAAGTTGTTGGTTTTGTATCTTGATGACTTTTAGAAGACTAATGTAAAAATCATTTTTATAGTTTCAATTTTTTTTGGAATACAAACTATAATCTTTTCCTATGTGAAAAAATAAAGATTCTCTTCAATATTTACAGATAACTGGTTTAAAATCATACAACAAAATCTGTACTTATAAATGTGAATCAAAACAAGCCCATAAAATCTGTGAAGTACTCTGCTCATAAATTCTATAACAATCCATAATTGCATTTTTTAAATCAAATTCTTTTTTAAATCAAATTCTATAGTCAAAACTATTTTGTCATTTAGGGGCTCTCTTACCCTACAAAATAAAGAAATCATATGTCATAATGACATGGCTTGAAAGATGGCCTCTAACGCCCCCACATCTCGCTGTATATAAAATTCTCTCATATTGTGAAATGAAAATGACCGCTAAAAGCACCCTCGCATGTTATTTACCACCAACAATAAGGATACCCTGTGGCTATGCGCTTTGCCAGAACATAACTAAGGTAATAAAACAGAGTTGTTTTAACAGGGATGTCTTTGGTTTTAGTTGGTTTTTACCAATTTTTTTGTTATAAATTTTTATGGAAATTTTAAAATATTAGAAAATACTGTTAGATAATACTCAATATAAGTATTGAGGTGATTTAATCACTTGATTTTATTTCTACGCTTAAAATAATTAAAAAAAAATTACAAATTTTATAAGTTAAATTCACCAAATTCCAACTAAAAATCAAAATCAAAATCTTCCCTATTTAGACTGTTCCTCATAAAACTCTCAAGGCCAATTTTAATAAGACAAACTAATATTCGGGAATCGGAACACCTTCCTTTGCCAGCATGTTGCATGTGACTTCTTCAAACACGAAAACTTCGTGTTTTGACCGAACAGGTAAACCACAAATCAACAGTCAATTTCCCACGTGAAAGCGCCCAACTCCCCACCGAACGCGTTCCCAGTAGATGCTTAAATACTGAATTCCATTACATTCTCAGCAGAGGTCCTTACAGATCTCTGAACCAGTCTTTCCTTCCAGCTCCCTTTTCTTTCATTGCTTCCCTCTTTGTTTCTTTGTGGGGTGGAATTGTTAGGGCCTGAAACAGTAGATCCAGTTAGGACCACCTGCCTTTGAAACCAGAGAGACAGTTGTAACAGATTCTCTCTGTATTGGTTGCTTGTATGGCTTTGAGATATACATACATTCCTGCCCGCCCGGAGGGGAGGAAGGCGCCCTTGATTGTGAAGAATGAGGGTACCGGCGCCTTCTGTAGATCTCTTTGCGTTTCAGGGCAATTGGGCGGCGGCCAAGCAAAGGGATTTCCCCGCCGTTCGCTGAAGGCGAATCCACTGAAAAGCCCTCTCAAACCTACAACGGTAGAAGATCTTGGGTATTATGTAGGGCAATCAGAGAGGGCGGTGTTAGATCAACTTCAACGAATTTATAGGCAGGGGATCTTGACCTCTAATGGCGATAATAACAATGTGTTGCTTCCCATGGAACCCTTGTGGGCGGGGCCGTCGTTTGAGGGGAAGCCGGTGAAAGTTGCGTACCAGGGCGTGCGTGGTTCCTATTGCCAAGAGGCGGCGGTTCGAGCCTTCCAGAGGTGCGATGCCCTTCCCTGCGAAGGGGGAATGGAATCCGCCTTCGAGGCGCTTGAATCTGATGCCGCCGATAGGGCTGTTGTGCCCGTGGAGAACTCGCTGGACGGAGTGATCGAAAGGAACTACGATTTGATGTTACGCCATCCCGATCTACATGTTGTGGGGGAGCTACTGTTGCCCATAAATCATTGCCTTCTGGCAGTAAGAGGGGCGGGGAAGAGGCGTACTTTGAAGAAAGTGATAAGCCATCCGCAGGCCCTCGCTCATTGCCAGCGGCGTCTCGTGGCTCTTGGCCTGGAGGTGGAGGCTGTGAGCAACGCTGCCTGTGCGGCTCGTTTCGTAGCGGAGAACTGCCTAGACGACACGGCTGTCATCGGCAGTCGGATTGCCGGGCGAGAATACGGTCTTGAAGCGGTGGAAGAAGAAATGCAGGACGATTCCTCCAACACCACCAGATTTCTCATTCTCACCAAAAGGAACCCTAACCACAATTCCTCTGCAGTTTCGGGGTTGAAGACCACGGTGGCCTTCTCGCTGAAAGAGGGAACCGCGGATCTGTTCAAGGCGTTGTCAATATTTGCTGTGCGAGGCATAAATGTGACAAAGATCGAATCCCGCCCGCAGCGCGAGAACCCCCTGCGTATGGTGACGAACAAAGAGCAAGACGGGGACAGTTCCCAGTGTTATTTTGAATACGTTTTCTTCGTAGATTTGGAGGCGCCGATGTCGGATGATCATCCCGGCTGTGTGAAAAGAGCCCTGGATCAGCTGAGGCAGATTTCCAGTTCTGTAAGGGTCATTGGAAGCTATTCCGCCATTTCCATCCTTTCGTAGCTGTCAATGGCTACAACATACAAAATACAGATTGTTTCAAACTATGTAACTTCAATACCTACGAATTTGTACAGGGATTTCAGGATTTGTAGCATTTGCTTAGAGAATCCATGTACAGTGTTCAATCGAAAATTCATCCAGAAACCAATGTTCCGTTATCAGTCAAATCATAGAAATTGCGTGGGATGCTGATGGAAGACCAAATTAGTGAAAAACATCAAAATATTCCGGTTTTTCCTTGAATGTTGGTGGGTTATTGTTGGAATTGCTTATTCAGTGTCCGGCAAAGAGAAAAGTGAGCAATGTATAGATAAAAAAATTGTAAAAATTACTAATGCTAGAAATTGGTTTTTATAACACCATTAAGGTCAGGGTCAATGGTATAAACAACTAGAGTCAATGGTATAAACAACTAGAGAAATGAGATTGGATCTCTGCCTTATTTTGAACAAGTTTAAAAAAAACTATATATAACATAATTTATTTTAAATTGAGATTAAATTTTAGGTTGTTGGAATTGTATATTTAAGGTGTGTCAAAATAATTCAAGGCACTGAATCCATTTATATGATTATAATTGCAATTTCAACAATAAAAATTTAGCCATATCATGAGCAACCTCAAGATCTAACTTCTATTGTTTGAGGGACCTTCAACTTTGTGATGCTTGGCATACACATTGGAAACTCAAAAAGGGATTCTAGTGACACCCAGTATTATTAATTAATTTTAATAATATGAAAACAATAAAAACAATTTTAATTTTAAAGTTACAATTTAGTTAGCCATCCAATTGGGGTGATCTTTTGTAAGACAAAGCACTCATTTCAAAAAAATGATTTCATATAAAGTTGAACTTCTGAACACATAACCATGTTTTTCCAAAGTTCACTTTAATTACCATGTATATTTCTATAACCCAAAGTTCCACAACCTGGGATTCAACCCCAAACCTCATATCCCTCTCATGCAACGAGTAGGGGTTATTTGTTCCCCACCAAATCAAAATAGGCTAGTGTTGCAGCAAAATGCCTCTCTTTGTACCAAAAGATTTGACACAAATTCAATGAAAATTCTCACCCTCTTGTAGTTCCACTATGTTTAAATCTTGCACCTTAAGATGAGAAGGAAATGGATTTTGCTTGTTTGACACTATCATCTTGTTTTTTTTTTTAATTTATGTTGACTTGTCAAATAGAGGAGGTGGTTTGCTGCAAGATTACACATCACAACATCTTCCATCATCCTTAAAGATTGCTTCAGTAAGAGAATCCATGTCACTAACTCTTTTGAGTGCCCACCTTAAGATTTGAACTGAAACCTAACCCTTGATCATGCATGTTGGGATCTGAAACCCTATCTCCAATACACACACACTCTCTCTCACACACACACACACACACACATGGAATCTCCCCTCCCAACTTGGCACCTCTTCAATTGCCATTGTTGGGAAGAAACAATCACTCTTCCCCATTGCATGCCTTATCACTCATCATTGGAAGAAGGGGCCACCCATCATCTATTGCATCTCCCATTAAACCCCTCCCCCTTCAATTGATTTTGTTGGGATTAAAGTCCCTAACCCTTTTAATATCCATGTTAGGCTTGAAGCAAATTTCAAATGGATATATATATGCATTATATACAATGCATATATTCATATTGGTAAGAATTGCATATAATAAGAGGAATATCACTGTGGAATGAAATCGACATTGTAGTAAGATACTTCAAAACATTATATAGATAACAACTATTATAGATTATCATGAGTTGTAATTGTTTAAATGAAAAACCATGTTTCCATAATCAAAACTTGGAACCATGATCAATCTCCATATTATATCATGATATGATCATGAGTGGCTATTTACTCAGACTAATTTCTACACACACTATCCAAATCTCTCATATTTTCCTATAGAATGGTACATGGCTAACCACGGATTTGTCTGTGTCGGGTGCACCAGGGGAGTCATATGTGGGATTCACCAAGCCCCCTTGTACAAGTTGTGGGAGCAAAGCCCCTCAGGTGAAAATTTATGGAACCTTTTAATGTATTTCGGTTCCTTATGGAACCCTCTTATGTATTGCATAAAAGGAAATGACCCTAGGAATTTTTGTATAAGAAAGCATTGTAAGTTTTTGTTTAGTAATAATTAAAGTGAAAGATGTGATTGCCCCATGGTTTAACTTGCGTACAACAAAGTTTCCACTTAAATCTCATGTTCTATTGTTATTGTTGTTTGCTTATGTTTTTATATATTTTCTAAAATTTGGATTAAATTCTAGTTATATGGAAACTCGTTGGCTTAGGGTTTTTCTATGAATGGGAGATATAATGACACAAGATTTAACCAAGTTTGAGTTTCAAAAGTTTGATGGAAATATTTTCTCCTTTTGGAAGATGAAGGTGGAAGATTTGGTTGTTCAAACTGGCCAAGCCCTATACTTGAAAGGGGCTGTGTAGAAACCTACCAACATGACCGATGACGAGTGGAAAAAGTTGGATTCAAGGTTGTTTCTTTAATTTGTATTTATCTAGCATACTTTGTCTTGTACAATGTTGTTGAAGAAAACACTACAGAAATCCTTTGGGAGAAACTTGGGAGGTTATATGAGACTAAATTGGAAACAAATAAGGTTTTCCTGAAAATACAACTTTATCATCTGCGGATGAAGGAGGGTTCACTTGTGTAAAATCATGTGAACGATTCTAATCCTTGAATCAATAAATTGGTCTCGGTTAATGCAAAGACGCAGGATGAAGACAAAGAAATTATCTTGTTTTATTCCCTCTTGGAAACCTAGGATCATTTAGTGATGCCCATCACCAACTCATCATTATAAATAAAATTTGATGATGTGGTAACCACTTTGCTAGGAGAACAATTAAGGCAAAAATTGTCTCTAGAACCCTTTATCAATGAAGCCCTATCTATGAGAGGTAGATCTAGTGAAAGGGGTCAATAAGGTAGATCACAATTTTGATTTAAGTCAAGAAGATGTAAGTTGAAAGGGAAGTGCAAGAATTGTGGGAATCAAGGGCACTTGACGAAGGATTATTGGCGTATGAAAAAGATGAGAAGCAAGATCGACCATTAATTAAAGCTAGTACAACAGATTCATAATAAATGAAAACATGTGAAGTCTTTTGTCTTAGTAACATCAAAACTATTTTATATAACTGGGTTTTGGACTTAGGTGCATCTTTCCACATGTCTCCACATAGAGATTGGTTTGTCAAATATCAACGATATAGTGGGAGAATGGTCTACTTGGGTGATGATTGTCCTTTAGAAACTACGAGAAGAGGGGAAAATAGGATCAAGGTGGACGATGGTAGAGAGTGGAAGCTATGTGATGTATGACATGTACTGGATCTATGAAAAAAAAAATTCTCAATCAAGATGATGGATAACTTGGGATATTCTACTAGCTTTGGTGACAATCATTGCAAAATTACCAAAGGTCTAGCCCTAGTGGTACCAAACGGAGAATCTATGGGACCATGTATCATTTGTGTGGTGATATAGTGACAAACCATGTAATAGAAACAAACTCACGGAATGATTTGTATGCAATGATGTTATGGCATCAATGCCTTGGGCATATGAGTGAAAATTGTTTGAAAATTATGCATGATTAAGGTATACTTTCTAGGATTAAGTATTGAATTTAGACTTGTGTGAGCACTATATTTTTTATAAATAGAAGATATTTCAATTTACTGCAAGCTATGGTAAAAGTTATGATTTTTTGCAATTTATTCATTCTAACTATGTTTGGACCAATCCCCACTTAGTTTGTAAGTGATGCTGGTTATTTTCTAACATCTATAGATAATTATTCTAAACGAGTGATGATTAATTTTTTGAAAACAAACTATAGGCTTTTGAGAAATTTAAAGAGTTCAAGGCACGAGTAGAGACAATCTAGCACAAGTTTGTTCTATGTCTCAAGTCAGATAATAGAGGAGAGTATTGCTCCAAGGAGTTTGACAAATTTTATACATAGGGAGAAATAATGCACTAGAAAACTACTGCATATACCCCATAGCAAAATTGTGTGGATGAGCAGATGAATCACACAATCATGGAATGTGAAAGAAGCAGGCTTAGTATGTCTATGTTGGATAATGGATTTTGGGCAGAGATTATAAATACAACCTCTTTTCTTTCTTATTCCAAAATGTTGGGACTTAATCCTACCATGTAGAATGTTGAATTTATACATGGCCTAACATTTTCTTGGTACGACAAAAACAAGGGACTTTCCATCCTTCTAAATCTTTGACCATTAAAAAACATATTGTATAACTTGACGAGAACTTTCTAGAATTCTTGTTTTCTATAGGCTACAATTAGTGGTCATTTAAACCTCGAATCGAAAAGTGATGATACTAGTAGCACTTATTTTTTTCGGGGATAAATTTACAAATTTTCTTAAACCCTGGTCGACCATGATCGTTGCCATTGCAATCAAAATTGTAAATTGACTCTTGAATAAAAAACGGTTCTACCGGAATCACCCTCATTTTTATTTGGAGTTAAAATTACAATTTGTTTTAAACTGCGACCTTAAGAGTCGATATTGTTAAAGTGAAAGTACTAAAATCAACACTCGATTTGAAAAGAGATGCTACCTGAGGAAAATTTTAGGGGGAAATAATAGGGTTTTAAATTTTGAAGCGACGAATTTTTATATAGAAACATTTTAAAATAATCTTTATTCAATTAATAATGGGTTTACAATTGGTGGTTTAGCAGTCCATGGTTTTGGGTGTTCCATGGTATCGCACGTGATAACCATTTTTTTTCTTAAACTAATCACGGTAAATAATGATTTTACAATTGATGGTTTACGAGCCCATGAGGTTGGGTGTCCCATGGTATTGCATGTGATCAATCATATTTGAGGACTTGAGGAACTCCATGATAATTAGAAGATCCAATTTTTTTCTTAAGATAATCACGATAAATTGTTGATAAACACATTATTTAATTTTCATTTATATTATCATTATACCATTATATATTCTATTAATAGAGTCTAATCTAGTCACCATATAATTCAACGTTTTACTATTTCATTTGATAGCTTAAACCTTTATTTTATTTGATATATTTATTTTAACTTATAGTCAAAATATTCTTTATAAAATGGTAAATTATATTGTTTTTTCAAATATATATAATTATATAAAAATATTTTCTTATTAAATTATATATAGCTTTATATCATATTAAAATATTTATATTAACCAAAAAAATATTTTCTTATTAAATTATATATAGCTTTATATCGTATTAAAATATTTATATTAACCAAAAATTTATGAATATTTTATATTATAGTGAAAAATTCATTAATATTTTACAATGATTTTATAATTTAACTAAACATTACATATATATATATTATTGAACAATTGATCTAAAATTTTTCTTACCTACTAAAAAAAGATTTATACCAAAAAAGATTTACCTAATTATTATAATATAAATTAATGGAAGGTTCTTCATATTTTCCTCACCACTTGCTTTGGTTGAATTAAAATTATAAACATTTAAAAACCATGCATGCTCTTATGTATATAAGAAGAACAAAACTTAATTAATAAAAACATATAAAATTTTAAAAATAAAGTAAAATTTATAAACTAAATTTAAACATTAAATAATTTATTTTTAAATAATTAAAAATAAAATAAAAAAAACATTAAAAAAAAATAAAAACCTAATTTATAACATTTTAAAAACATAAATTTTATAAAAACATTAAAATTAAACATGCAAGTCAAACTTTAAATAAATATATATATTAAAAATGGAAGTCAAACTTTAAATAAATAAATAAAAAGATATTAAACATGGAAGTCAAACTTTAATAAATAAATCAAAATATAGAGGTATGAGGGGTGGGTATGACCATGGCTTATACTCACTCCACGGTCCCCATTTCCCTCTACATAACCTCCATCTTATTTATTTACCTTTGAACGTTTCACTTTCTTGTGTTTTAGTTTATGTTTTTATTTTTTTAAGAATGTTTTGTAACTTTAAGTTTTTACAATGTATAATTTATGTTTTTCCACATTGTTATAATTTATGCAGTTTTACTTTATTTTTTATTTTTATAATGTTTTATTATTCTGTTTTTTTAGTTTGTAATGTTTTATTTTTCTGTTTTTTAAATGTTTTTTGAAAAAAATTATGTTTTATTTTTTAATTTTTTTATAATTTTTCAGTTTTTTTAAAATTTTAATAATATTTATTATTAGAATTATTATTTAAATATTTTCAATGTATTTGAAAATTAACTTTTATTTTTTGGAAAAATTATTTTATTTTCAAAAATTTAATTTAAAAAAAATAAATTAGGTCTCTCTTTTTATTGTTTGTATAGCTATTAAAAAAACAATTAAGTGTAGTTTTTAAATGCTTGTAATTTTAACTTTATTGAAGAAAGCATTAGATTTGGGAGTTGATTTTTGCATTTTCATCCCAACGGTGTTGATTGTTATGGGTTGCAATTTTAGGTAAGTTGTTTTAGCCTTAGAAAGAAAAATGGGGTGTCATGGCAATTCTAAGTGATTTTGGGAGCATAATGTTAGCATTTTCACTACATTGACACCAATTGTTAAGGTTAGGGTTTTAAACAAGACAAAATTTTAAACCTGAATAAAAAAGAGTTGGCTTATGGAAGGACCATTTTTTATTCGGAGTTCAAGTTATGGTTTTGATTGCAATGGAACTGGCCATGGCTTGTCGGGGTTTCAAAAAGGTTGTAATTTTATTCCCCCAAAAAAGATGCTACTAATAGCACTACTTTTCGATTTGATGGTTGTTTCTAGCGTTTTTTACGCAAAAATATGAGTTTTTATGTCTAGAGTTCTCGTTTTGAGTATATAATTCTCGTCAAGTTGTATAATGTGTTTAAATCCAAAATTGACAACCTTTGGAATTGGATGGACAAATTCCAAAGGATTTGGCGTGGTAAGTCAATTGATTACCCTCATATGTGTACCTTTGGTTGTGATGCATTTGCTCATGTGCCTAAAGAAAAAAAAAGGTCCAAGATTGACCAAAAATCAAGGAAATGTGTATTTCTCATCTATGATAATACACTATGGAGGTATAGAGTGTGGGATCCCACTAACCACAATGTAATTGTTAGCATGGATTTTATTTTTGATGAGCAATCCATGCAAAATAAGGAGTTGTAACAAACACCTAAGATTGCATTTATTGAAGTAGAAATGAATGAATATCAAAACAATAATGAAGATTCTAATTAACATCAAGAGCAACAATTTCTACAACCACAACTTAGAAGATCTAAACATTTCAAAAGGCATAAAATATATTATCTTAATTGTTTGTCCTCCTTTGTTTTGTTAATTGTGTTAGTTTTTCAACATTAAGCTAGCATTATTAGGATCTTTAACTGAGAGAATAACAAGCACAACAATCAAACACAAGAGACAATGAACACAGTGTTTTTCCTCGGGGAAACCATAAAGGAGAAAACCCCTCAACTTCCTCAGAGATAGAATCAGCACCAAAATAGAAAAGCCCAAAACAATAAGTGATATCTTGACAGCAGTAATCTTCTTCTTGTTTAGCCCCAGTGTCTTCTCCTTCCTCAACTATGCGCTACACTTGAGTGTGGATGAGTTGTATGTTAAATAGAGACTCCAGTTCTCTATTTATACTAATCCTGACATGACTAAAACCCTAGTAGGGCCGACCTCTACTTGGAGAGTCTAATAACCCTAGTGCCTCGAAACTGCGGGGACTTTAACACTTAGACAATTGGAGGGTTACTCACTATGACTTGACATGACTTGTTTACATTATTGATCCTCCCGATCGGAACATCGGGGCATGACAATATGACTCAATTACATAATATATACATCCCAGAATAAACATCGGTTACAAGACATAAGATACATAGATGAATACATTCCAAAGTTACAAATACATCAACACTCCCTCTTAACTAGGAAGGTATTCTTTTGACACAATTTTCAGCATTGGTCTTCTTCTCTGCATCAACTGGATCATCTCGTCATCTTCAAGTCTTCTTTGTCTTCGAGTCTTCAAGTCATCTTCTTCTTCAAGTCTTCTTCATCTTTGAGTCTTCAAATCATCTTCTTTTTCTTTATCACAGGATCTGTATCATCATAACTACTAGCTCATCACTGCTGGATCATCACTAGATCTGGATCATCATCAAGTCTAGATCATCTCATCTGGATCATCATCACAACTGGATCGTCACTTGTTCTAGATCATCTCATCTGGATCACTTGATCTGGATCATCATCAAGTCTGGTTCATCATCTGCTATCTCATAATGGTGCTATCTCGATTCTTCTCGTCACAGGAAGTTCTACAGAGTTAATCATGTAGGCCTACCCTTCATGTAGGTCTTCATCAACGCTTATATCTGACACTTAAGTCAGAATGGCCCGCCCAGCTCTTACATATGACCATATCTTGTCAGAAAGGCATGCCCAACACTCACATCTGACCTCATCTTGTCATAAAGGATCAGTACTTATATTCGATCATGCGCAAGCACATCACATCGAAAAGGCTATGCACTTACATTCAACCTCATCTTGTCGGAAAGGCACTGCACTTACATCCAACCCCATATTGTTAGAAAGGCATAGCACTCACATCTGACCATGTGTAAACACATTGCGCCAGAATGGCTCAACACTTATATCCAACCTCATCTTGTCGGAAAGGCTCTGCACTTACATTTGACCATGTCTAAACACATTGCATCGAAAGGGCATGCACTCGCATCTGATCATGGAGGAACTAATCCTACCATCGGATCAGAATGGCCCCCAGTCCCAAACTGAGCTACATGGTAACTGACCAGGTGCCTCCATTCCTAGAATGGCAGTTGCCCTTACATCTAGCCTACTCGTCAGAATGGCCAACACTCACATCTAACATGGAAGGAACTTAATCCTTTAGCCATGATAGAATGGTTCAGCCCTTACATCTGATCAAGTGGGAACACATCCCTCTATCACATCAGAATGGCTTCTCAGTCCTAGACTGAGTTTTCCTGATAACTGACCAGGTGCCTCCATTCCCAGAATGGCAGTTGCCCTTACATCTGTCCTACTTGACAGAATGGATAGCACTCATATCTGACATTGAAGGAACCAATCCTCTCACCATGATAGAATGGCTCAGCCCTTACATTTGACCATGGAAGGAACCAATCCTCTCACCATGTCAGAATGGCTATGGGTCTCATCACTTTCTCTTGGAGGAAACCTCGATCTGGAGAACACCAAGCTTCTCCCTGAAGTACTCGAACTTCAGCCTAGCCAATGGCTTCGTTAATACATCAGCTATCTCTTCCTTCATCGCAACATACTGGAGCTTCACTGCTCCCCTCTGCACTATATCCCTGATATAGTGATACTTGATATCAATATGCTTTGACTTGTCATGGAACACTAGATTCTCTGACAACTTCATGCAACTCTGGTTGTCACAGTGTGTACAAGTAACATCCAACTGGAGATCAAATATATCAGACAGTAGCTTCCGTAGCCATACTGCCTCACAACTAGCTGCACAAGCTACGACATACTCTGCTTCAGCTGTACTCAGTGCCACATAGGATTTCTTCCTGCTAAACCAAGAGATCACACATGATCCCATAGTGAAGCAACATCCTGAAGTGCTCTTCCTATCAATGGCATTGCCTGCCCAATCTGAATCAACATAGCCCTCCAGGTTAATCTTCTGATTCGCATCATACTTGAGCCCATAATCAACTGTACCCCTCAGGTACCTCAGAATATGCTTTGTAGCAATCAAGTGAACATTTCTCGGATCTGTCAAGAACTGGCTCAAGGTGTTCATAGCAAAGCAAATGTCTGGTCTCGTGTTCGTCAGGTACATCAATGACCCAATCATCTGACGATACATCATGGCATCAACCATCTCTGATGAAGCATCACTCAATAGCTTCAGGTTCGATGCCATAGGTGTGGCCATGGCTTTGCAGTCCATCATCCCAAACCTCTTCAGGATCCCTACTGCATACTTCCCCTGTCCAAGGAAGATTCCATCTGAACTCTGCCACACCTCCATACCTAGAAAGTAGTGCATCATACCCAAGTCCTTCATCTCGAACTCGGCAGCAAGCTTTCTCTTCGTATCAGTAATCAACCCATCCGTACCTGTCATAAATAGATCATCTACATATAGTAGAAGCATCACTGGGTTTCCATCCTCAACCTTGTAGTAAAGGTTGGAATCTGCTTTACTCTTGGTAAAGCCCAAACTAGATAGAAAGCTGTCAATTCTACCGTACCATGTCCTGGGTGCCTGTTTCAAACCGTACAGGGCTTTCTTCAATCTGCACACATGAGACTCCCTGTCATGTGTCTCAAAACTGAGTGGCTGCTCCACATACACTTCCTCTTCTACTACACCATTCAAGAAAGCAGTCTTGACATCCATCTGGTGTATCTTCCATTTCATCACTGCAGCCAAAGCAAGTACTGATCTGATGGAAGTATATCTGGCTACAGATGCAAAGGTTTCTTCATAATCAATTCCTTCTTTCTGAGAGAAACCCCGAGCCACAAATCTTGTCGTATATTTTTCAATGCTACCGTCTGCAGCATGCTTGATCTTGTAGATCCATTTGGAAGTTACAATTGACTTCTCTTTTGGTCTTGGGACAACATCCCAAACATCATTCTTCATGATCGATTGGTACTCTTCGATCATAGCATCCTTCCATTCTTTTTGTTCTGTTGCTTCTTCATAACTAGAAGGCTCTTTATCAATGAAATCACATAGTAAAGCTACATACCCGGAACAAGATCTAGTTCTCTTTCTTTCTATGTGATTCTCTTCTGGAGCCCCATATCTTTTCGCACCTTGGATAAGTTCTCGTACCCAAGCAGGTTTCCTCTTATGAGGATTCTTCTCCATAGGTGGATCTATAGGTCTTTGAGGTTCTTCAAATTCTCAATCTTCTTCTTGAGTTTCTTCATTCATGGTTGTATCATGAATTCTGGGTGCTTATGCTTCTTCAGGTTCTTCAGCAGGTCTCTTTCTGGATTTGTTGTAAGCTGTGTCTTCATCAAATGTCACATCCCTGCTGATGTCAATCTTCTTGTATCCTGGAAAATATATTCCATAAGCCTTCGAGCTTTCAGAGTATCCCACAAATATGCCCTTATTTCCTGAAGGATCCAATTTTGTTCTCTTCTCTTTTGGAATGTGTATGTATACAGGACAGCCAAATATTTGGAGATGGCTGACTTCTGGTTTCTTACCGGAGAAGACTTCTTTAGGAGTCTCGTTCTCAAGTACTCTATGTGGAGTACGATTCTGTACATACACCGCTGTTCTAGCAGCTTCCACCCAAAGATGCATAGGAAGATCTTGATCATGAAGCATTGCTTTAGCAGCTTCCATGATAGTTCTATTCTTTCGTTCCGCAATCCCATTCTGTTGTGGATTGTATGGAGTAGACAACTCCCTCTTAATCCCTGATTCTTTGCATAGCTCTTTTAATTCATTTGAAGTGAATTCTCAGCCATTATCTGATCGAAAAGTCTTGATCTTCTTTTCAGTGTGATTCTCGATCAAGGCTTTGAATTCCTTGAATTTGTTGAATACTTCGTCTTTATTCTTCATGAAGTAGAACCATGTCTTTCTATAAAAATCATCAATAAAAGAAACATAATATGCATACTCGCTTAATGAGTTTGATGACATAGGACCGCATACATCGGAGTGGATGATTTCCAAGATTCCTTTTGCTTTGCTTTCACTACTTGGAAATGTCTTCTTTGTGTTCTTTCCTTTCGCACATCCTTTGCAGATCCTGTCATGTTTTGCTTGCATTTCTAGAAGACCTTCAACAACTTTGCTTGCAAGAGGTAGTGCTCTGTAATGCACATGTGCAATCCTTCTATGCCAAAGTTCACTTGGCTCTACTGTGTCATGGACCAAGGCTTGTTCTGGATGGCCCTTCAACTTGTACAAACCTATTTCTTATTCACCAATCACTACTGCATCATCGATAGTCTTTCCTCTAGGCCACATGATGACTTGACCATCTATGAATGCAACCCTCATTCCTTTTGCATCAAATGCTGATATGGAGAGAAGGTTATTCTTGAGTCCTGGCACAAACAATACTTCCTTCATTGTTAGAGACTTACCAGAGTCTAGTTTATAGGAAGATTCCCCACTACCTTTTATTGGATATTGGTAGTCATCTCCTAGCTTCACCTTGTGAGGTGATTCATGTTCTGAGAGTCTCACAAAGGATTCCTTGAATCCAGTCATATGTTTGGAGGCCCCACTATCAATAATCCAATCATCACTTCCATGAGTAATGTTTCCTGTGAGAGTGGAGATCAAAACATATTCATCCTCGCTTTAAGAATCTTCACTTTCATATCTGGATCTCTTCTTGGATGGTTCATCATCCTCTACAGCATGAGCATGATGTCTTCTCTTGCTTCCCTTCCTTTTGTGAGAGCTACTTTTGTTCTTAGGACAATCTCTAGCAAAGTGTCCTTTTTCATCACATGTATAGCAAATGAACTTAGACCTATCTTTAGGGTTTCTAGAGTTATTCCTGTGATGAGAGTACTTACTTCTGTGATGGCTGGATTTGGATTTCTTTGATTGTACTGTGAGAGCTTGATCTTCACTTCCCATCTTCTCTTCTCGAGCTGCTATCCTAGCTTCTTATTGAGAACATTCTTGCCACAGTTTGCTGAACTTGACTAACTTCTTTCTAGCACAGATATCTTGAATGAAAGAGTCCCATGTCCTAGGGAGACCATTCAAGGTGGTCATCACCATTTCTGCATTCTCCACTTCTTCATCTATTGCTTCCAATTGTTCCTTGATCTGAGAAACCCTTTTGAAGTAAGACTGGATGGTCTCTGCATTCTAGATCTTCACATTCTTCAGTTGATTTCTTAGAGTCATCTTCTGGTTTATATTCTTCCCTTCAAACAATTTGGTTAGGGCATCAAACATAGTGTTAGGTGTCTTGAGAGAGGATACCTATGGGATAATGTGATCCTTGATAGAATCAGCAATGATCCTCTTTGCCATAACCATCTTTTTCTTATGTAAGGATTTTTCCTCATCTCCCTCTGGAACTGGAACCCCGTCATGGATGTAGGAGTCTAACTCATTTTCTTCCAGGACCAGGGAGATCCTATACTTCTAGGCTCGGAAGTTATCAGCTCCCTCAAGCTTTTCATCAAGCTTGGTATGATGAGACATCTTAATAGAGAATCCCAAATGGAAATACAAAAGATTTTAGATCTTACCAGGTTCAAGATGTCGGATCTGAAACTTGAGCTGAATTCCTGCAGTACTGGATTAGGAGCAAATTAGGGTTTTGGTTTTCTGGAGTTTTGTCTACCCAAATGCCTTGAAATTTGTCCCTAACTTCGATTTTGGGGAGGAGATCAATCTAGGCCTGGGCTCACTAAAAAATTCCTCTTCTGTGAAAAGCCCTAATTTCCGACAGTAGTGACAGGTCCAAAACTAAAAAACCTCAGAATTGGATTCTGCTTCGACAGAAAGATGCGCCCTAGGGAGGAGAGTTATTCCACCTTACTTTTGCTGAAAATATGTGGAGGAAGATCCACAAACTAGGAAGCCCTAGTTCCCGTAGCTGCATAGTGTCTTCTTCTCAGGTTAGCTCTGATACCATGTTAGTTTTTCAACATTAGGCTAGCATTATTAGGATCTTTAACTGAGAGAATAACAAGCATAGCAATCAAACACAAGAGACAATGAACACAGTGTTTTTCCTCGGGGAAACCATAAAGGAGAAAACCCCGCAACTTCCTCAGAGATAGAATCAACACCAAAATAGAAAATCCCAAAACAGTAAGTGATATCCCGATAGCAGTAATCTTCTTCTTGTCTAGCCCCAGTGTCTTCTCCTTCCTCAACTATGCGCTACACTTGAGTGTGGATGAGTTGTATGTTAAATAGAGACTCCAGTTCTCTATTTATACTAATCTCAACATGACTAAAACCCTACTAGGGCCGACCTCTACTTGGAGAGTCTAATAACCCTAGTGCCCCGAAACTGCGGGGACTTTCACACTTAGAAAATCGGAGGGTTACTCACTATGACTTGACATGACTTGTTTACATTATTGATCCTCCCGATCGGAACATCAGGTCATGACAATATGACTCAATTACATAATAGATACATCCCAGAATAAACATCGGGTTACAAGACATAAGATACATAGATGAATACATTCCGAAGTTACAAATACATCAACAAATTGATGAGGGTGAACCTAATTCATTTTAGGTAGCTAGAGAATATGAGAATGCAGATAAATGGAGGAAAACCATGGACAAAGAAATGAAAGCGCTACACAAGAACAAAACATGGGTACTTTTGGATCTCCCATCAGGAAAAAATGTTAATGGAAACAAGTGGGTATACAAAGTAAAGAAGAACAATGACGAGTTGTTGGAATCCTATAAAGCTTCACAAAAGGTTATGTGCAAAAGTTTGACACCTTTATGAACACATAAGGATTTAGTAAGAGTGAATTTGACTATTGTGCATACTTTAAAAGGTTTTATGGTGATGCCTTTATTATCTTATTGTTGTATGTTGATGATACATTGATAAATTGGTCATAGACCTTGACATGAGGAAAATCATTGATCTTAAGGCTTAGTTGGCTAGGACATTTGAAATGAAGGATCTAGGGGCAACAAATCAAATTTTAGGGGTGAATTTACATGGGGGCAGAACATGTTGGAAGATTTGGTTAATTCTAAAGTCATATATAGAAAATATTTTGTAGTGCTTCGATATGAAAAATGTTAACCAATTAGCATCCCACTTCATGCACGCTGTTGTCTTTCAAACAGTGTCCTGCACATAAGTAGAGAAGACAAGCATGTCTTGTGTACCATATTCATCAGCAATAGGGAGCCTCGTGTTCGCCATGGTGAGCCCAGATTGGATATTTCCCAAGTAGTGGGAGTTGTTAGCCATAATGAATCATGGTAAGGGGATTTTTGGGCATATTGGGTTGTTTGACACTGCATCCAAAAGGAATCACATCTAATCCAAGATCGAACATCGATAGATAAATTTATTGATCATGTTCCATGGTTTACAGGTAAGCAGCATCAAAAAGAATCCCACAAAACTAAGATTAGAGGATCCAATGAGAAATAAGGACGATGCTTGTAAAGTGGGTATTCAAATACTTAAGGGACAATTCATATGATGTTATTTGCTATAGATCAACATAATTATAAATTAAAGGCTTTGAAGATTCCGATTTTGGTGGAGATAGAGGCAAGAGAAAGTATACTACAAGATACAGTTTCACTCATGTTGGTGAAGCTTTAAGTTGGACATCTAAGTTTCAACAAGTGGTGGATTTATCAACTATTAAAGAAAAATATGTGGAAGCAATTGAGGCTGACAAAGAAGCAATTTGGTTATAGTGACTAATGTATAACTTCAAGGTAATGAAGGGGAATATTAATTTTCATTATAACAATCAAAGTGATATCCACTTAATGAAGAATCCAACATTTCATGATCACATGCAACATATTGATATTAAGTACTATTAGTAAGAAAAGCATTGGAAGAAGGTAGGATGTTATTAGAGAAAATTTATACCAATGAAATATTGCAGATAAATTTGGGCACAATACGAAAGTTTGAATGGTGAAAAATTCTCTAGGCTTGTTGAAAATGTTATGAAGGCAACATTGGGAAATTGCATGTGAGCATAAAACATAGGAAAGGAACTTCTGAGATATTGTCTTTAAGTGGAAGAATGTTAGGAGGTGAAGTTAATATCTAGATCTATGATATTTTCTTATAGAGGTGTTAGTTTTTCTTAGATCTTGTTAGGTTAGTTAGGATCTTTATCTAAAAGAATAATAAGTACAACAATATGCATATGATAGAACATATACACAAGAAACAAATATTTTCATAGGGGAAACCATAAAGGAGACTCTTCGCAAACTTCCTCAGAATAGTATAGTTACAAAGACTGTGTCATAAAATGATCAATCCCATTAATAAGAAGCCTTCAACAGCTATGTATCTCTCCTCCATTTCTCTCTCTCTCTCTCTCTCATGCAAACTTGAGTGAGTGTGAGGTGTGTATAAATGAGGGAGTGTGCCTACCTATTTATACT
Organism: Pseudotsuga menziesii; assembly: GCA_001517045.1. Classification (NCBI taxonomy): domain Eukaryota; kingdom Viridiplantae; phylum Streptophyta; class Pinopsida; order Pinales; family Pinaceae; genus Pseudotsuga; species Pseudotsuga menziesii. The sequence continues at coordinate 294,047 of LPNX010831863.1, forward strand.
AATCAAGTGACTGACCTATTACATGACTAGGGCCAACCTCTTACCCTAACGGGGCCGACTTCTTCTAGAGTGACTCCAAAAATACATTACATGATGTTTCACTGGGAACTAATGCCTTGACTTACAACGAAGGTTGTACCTCAAGGTCTATACACAATAATGACATCCCAAAAGGAGGTAAACACATCTACGATGGGGGTAAAACAACATACAATGATAATATACATCAGAATATCTTTCGAAGTTACAAATACATCAAAACTCCCTCTTAAATAGGAAGGTATTCTCTCTCTTCCACAGTCATCAACACATATGGTCAAGTCTTCATCATGAAGTCATCATCTTAGAGTCATAGAGTCATCATCATAGATGCTACCACCATTATCTTCTTATCAATCATCGAAAGGTACAATCTGTCTTCGAAAGTTTCTACAGAGCCAACCCTTTTTCATATTGGGTGTAGTCCTAATCCTCATCCAGGCATTCATCACATCTAGGAGCAAGCCATCATGTAGGAACAATAAAGGACCTTATTTACATTGACACATCAATAACCTGCATCTCCTACCTTTATCTCATCGTATCCATATCATCTCTTTTGTCTAGCATAAAATAAAAATAAAACTTTCTCATAGCACAACCCATATGCATACCACTTGTGTTCTATCACCATAGTAGTATGTCAGGATCTTTCAAATCATCAAAACAACCAGTGACATACACAATTCGAGAATCATCTAGGAGCAAAATCAGTGCATTACATCTCACCATGGTCAACCTGTGTTCTACCAGCATAAAAGAACTGGCTAGGGGCACCTCAAGTGATTCGTGACCTTATCATATCCAACATGGGAACACACACATATATAGATATATATGTAAGGATTGATTACGACCAAACAACTTGCTACACTAAGGATTTTACATTCTAGGTCAACCTCAAGGACTTATTACATATGAACAACATGTGTCCAGGGTCTTTTCCATTCGGAGAACCTTCGGGGCATATTACATCAAAGTAACTTGCGTACCACACCAGGGATCCTTTTTACTCTCGAACAACCCACAAGACTTATTACATTCGAATAACTTGTGTACCACCCCAAGGCTCATTTTTACATTCGGATAACCTGTCTCAGGACTAATTACATCTAAGTAACATGCGTATCATGCTAGGACTCATATTTACACTAAAACAACCTACAAGACTGATTACATCGGAGCAACCTGCTACACCAGGGTCTTTTCCGCTCGGACAACTTGTCTCATTTCCCATGTGAGATATCATGCATCTGTGTCTTTTGGTCTCTCGCTATTTCTATCATAGAAACATATCAGTACTGATTACATCAAAGGATAACTTGCGGGCTTCGCCAGGACTTATTACATCCAAGGACAACCTACAAGACTAATTACGTCTGAGTAACCTACGATCTTCGCCAAGATTTTACGCTTAGACAACATGTCTCTCAATCTATGCTAGAATTCATCACTCCCTCTTTCTAGGGGTCTTGTTCTGGATCATACCAAGTCTTTCTCTAAATTACTTGAACTTCACTCTGGCTAGAGCCTTGGTAAATACATCGGCTATCTGCTCATCCGTTGCCATGTACTGGAGCTTCACTGGTCCTCTCTGAACCATATCCCTGATATAGTGGAACTTGATCTCTGTGTGCTTTAACCTATCATGGAACATAGGGTTCTCCAACAACTTCATGCAACTTTTATTATCATAGAAGATACAAGTCACATCTAACTGGAGATCAAACAAATAATACAGTAGATTTCGCAGCCACACCGCCTCACAACTAGCCGAGAAAGCGACAACATACTCTGCCTTGGATGTACTTAGCGGCACACATGATTGCTTCCTGCTAAACCATGAGATCATGATAGATCCAAAATTGAAGAAACAACCCAAAGTGATCTTACTATCATGGAAATACCTTCCTAATTCGAATCAACATAATCATGTAGGTTAATATTCTGATTTGCATCATACTTGATCCCATAATCCATTGTACCTTTTAGGTACCTCAATACATGCTTTGCAACTATCAAGTGAACATGTCTCAGATTCGTTAGGAACTGGATCAAGGTGTTCACAATAAATCATATGTCAGGTCTTGTATTCGTCAAATACATCAATGAGCCAATCATTTGATGATACATTGTGCAATCAAGCAACTCTGATGAAGCATCACATAGAAGCTTCAAGTTTGATGCGATAGGTGTGGCTATTGCCTTATAGTACAACATTCTAAATATATTCAGAGTCTCTATGTATACTTTCCTTGACCAAGGAAAATCCCATCTACACTCGGCCACACCTACATGCCTAATAAGTAGTGCATCATCCCTAGGTATTTCATATCAAACTCTGTAGCAAGTCTCCTCCTTGCATCTTTAATGAGTTCATCCTCTCCCATCAGAAAAAAGTCATCAACATATAGCAGGAGCACTTGTCATGTGTCTCGAATCCCAATGGTTGTTCCATGTACACTTCCTTCTCGAATACACTATTCAGGAATGTTGTCTTGACATCCATATGGTGTGTCTTCCATTTCATAACTGCAGCCAATGCAAGTATGGTCTTAATGGAAGTGTATCTTGTTATGGGTGTAAATTTCTCTTTGTAGTCTATGCCTTCTTTCTATGAGAAGCCTAGTGCTACTAATTTTTCCTTGTATTTATTGATACTTCCATGGGTAGTATGCTTGATCTTATAGATCCACTTTGAAGTCACAACAAACTTCTTTTCCGGTCTTAGAACTATCTCCTAGACATCATTCGTCCTGATCGACTGATACTTCTCAATCATGGCATCCTTCCATTCTTTATTTTCATGATCGACTGAAGGTTCTTTGTTAATGATGTCACACAACAGGGCCACATAGTTGTTGTAAGGCTTTGGCCTTTTCCTTTCCCTATTAATTCCTTCTGGAGCGCCATACCTTTCTGCTTCTTGTATGAGCTCCCGTGCCCATGCTGGCTTCCTCTTGTTGGAGTCCTTCTCGAGAAGCGTATCTACTAGCTCTTGTGGTTATGTAATGTCATGATTTTCATGGTCTTCTAGAATTGCTTCTTGAATTTCCATATCTTAGACTCTTACTTCTTCAAGTTCCTCGACCTCTTGAGTAGGTAGCTTCCTGGATCTGAAGTATGTTGAGTCTTCATCAAAGGTTACATCTCTATTGTTGTCTATATTCTTGAATCCTGGGAAGTATATTCAGTAGGCCTTTGATGTATCACTGTATCCTACCGATATACCCTTCCTCCCATAAGGATCGAGTTTGGTTCTCTTCTCCTTTTGGATATGTATGTACACCGGGCAGCCAAATATTCTAAGATGGATGAATTATGGTTTCTCTCCTAAGAAATCCTCTTCTGAAGTTTTGTTGTCAAGTAATCGATGAGAAGTACGGTTTTGTACATACACAACTGTCCTTTATGCTTCCAACCAAAGGTGCACAGGAAGATCCTGGTCATGTAGCATTTCTTTTGCTACTTCCATTATGGTTCAGTTCTTTCATTCCGCAACCCCATTCTACTGAGGATTATATGGAGTGCTCAACTCCCTCTTAATCCCAGACTCTTTGCAGAGTTCCTTGAATTCTTTCGAGGTGAATTCTTTGCCATTGTCTAACCCTAGAGTCTTGATCTTATTTTAAGTTTGGTTCTTGAACAAGGATTCACATTCCTTGAACTTATTGAATACTTCATTTTTCCCTTTCAATAAATATATCCAAGTATTACGTGAGAAATCATCTATAAAGGAAACATAGTACACATAACCGCTTAATGAGCTAGAAGACATGGGTGCACATACATCTAAACGTACTATCTCCAGTATTCCTTTATCCTTTCTTTCACTACTGGGAAATGTCTTCTTTGCATTATTTCCTTGTGCACATCCTTTGAAAATGCCTTCATGCTTTGCTTGGATCTTTGGAAGTCCGGAGACTACTTTTCCTGCCATTGGTAGTGATCTGTAGCGCACATGTGCAAGCCTTCGGTGCCATAGTTCACTTGGTTCTATTGAATCATGAACCAATGCTTGTTCAGGCTGTCCTTTTAGTTTGTACAAGTCACTATATTCTTCTCCAATCATTGTTGCATGATTTATTGTCTCTCATTTAGGCCACATTAGAAATTGGCCATCGACAAATGCAACTCTCATTCCCTTTTCATCTAGTGCAGAGATGGAGATAATATTATTCTTCAATCTTGGAACATACAACACATCCTTCATCTTTAAGGATTTCCTAGAGTCTATCTTGTATGAATCTACTCCAATCCATTTTATGGGGTATTGATAATTGTTAGTTTTTCAACATTTAAGCTAGCATTATGTTAGGATCTTTTCACTGAGAGAATAACAAGCACAACAATAACATAAACACATCACATGAGACAAGAGACACAAAGAGTTTTGATCGGGGAAACCATAAATGGAGAAAACCCCGCAACTTCCTCTAAGATAGTATCACCACAAGATGTGAAACCCAAAACAGTAATATGACCTCCCAACACAGCAATAGCCTTCTGTCTTCTGTCAAGCCAAAGTATTTCCTTCTCCAATAGTGTGCCACACTTGAGAGAGAAAATGGTGTAATTCACAAGTGACAAATAGAGAGACTCTCACTCTCTATTTATATTCATCTGTTCACTTGAATTACATTTTCACACGTAGGCTCGACCTAATATTACTTACCCGAGCCTACACCTTAATTAGTGTATAATAACTCAAGTGCCCCAAAACTGTGGGGACTTACCTAATGACTTGATTACATTATTAATCCTCCCGATCGAAACATCGGGGCATGACCACATGACTCAAATACATAATAGAAACATACCGGAATAAACATCGGGTTACAATACATAGAAGAATACATTCCAAAGTTACATATACATCAACACTCCCTCTTAACTAGGAAGGTATTCTTTCGACACAATTTTGCAACACTGGTCTTCTTCTCTGTATCAACTGGATCATCTTCGTCTTCGAGTCATCTTCATCTTCAAGTCATCTGGATCTGGATCATCTCTGGATCTGGATCATCATAGAACATCATCACTGGATCTGGATCACTATCACTGGATCTTGATCATATCTCGATCTAGATCATCACTGCTGGATCTGGATCATCACTCGATCTGGATCTCTCGGAGTCATCATAACTGGATTTGGATCATAGCTCGATCTAGATCATCTCTGGTCATCATCATGTGTGTACTATCTCGTCATAGGAAGTTCTACAGAGCCAACCCTTTTTCATGCTGGTTGTAGGCCTACCCTCATGTGGGTCTTCGCCCAGCACTTACATCTGACCTGCTCATTAGAAAGGCACGCCCAGCACTCACATCTGATCATGTAGTAAACTAAAATCACATCAGAAAGGCCCAGCACTCACATTCACCAGCATGGTAGGCACATCAACTACCATCTGTGAAATGGCTCTGCACTTATATCTGACCTACTCGT
>LPNX010831863.1:299602-404823 GCA_001517045.1 Pseudotsuga menziesii
ACCACAATGATGAAAGAACTCTGTTCTTTTCACCCAGGCTGGAACCACATCCACCACAATGATGGAATACTTTCAACCAGGCTGGAACCACATCCTCCACAATGAAGAAAGATTTCTACACTTTCACCCAGGCTGGAACCACATCCGCCACAATGATGAAATACTTTCAACCAAGCTGGAACCACATCCGCCACAATGAAGAAAGATTTCTGCACTTTCACCCAGGCTGGAACCACATCTGCCACAATGATGAAAGACTTTCAACCAGGCTGGAACCACATCCGCCACAATGATGAAAGATTTGTGCACTCACATCTGACCTGGTAAGAACTGAATCCTACACCCTCGTCAGAATGGCCCCCAGTCCCTGACTGAGCTACCTGGTAACTGACCAGGCGTCTCCACTCTCCCAGAGAGTGGTAGTTTCCCTTGAATTTGTCCTACTCGACAGAATGGCCAGCACTCACATCTGTCATGGGAGGAACTTAATCCTTTAGCCATGACCAGAATGGCTCAACGCTTATATCTGACCTGCTCATCAGAATGGCTCTCTCAGTCCCTGACTGAGTGTTCCTGGTAACTGACCAGGTGCCTCCATTCCCAAAATGGCAGTTAGCACTCATATCTGACATGGAAGGAACTGAATCCTCTCACCATGACAGAATGGCTCAGCCCTTACATCTGACCTGCTCGTCAGAATGGCTTTGGATCTCATCACTATCTCTTGGAAGGAACCTCGATCTGGAGAACACCAAGTCTCTCTCTGAAGTACTCAAACTTCAGCCTAGCCAATGGCTTCGTCAATACATCAGCTATCTGTTTCTCCGTCGCAACATACTGGAGCTTCACTGCTCCCCTCTGCACCATATCCCTGATATAGTGATACTTGATCTCAATATGATTCGACTTGTCATGGAACACTGGATTCTTTGACAACTTCACGCAACTCTGGTTGTCACAATGTATACAAGTAGCATCCAACTGGAGATCAAATATATCAGACAGTAGCTTTCGCAGCCATACTGCCTCACAACTAGCTGAACAAGCTGTGACATACTCTGCTTCAGCTATACTCAGTGCCACACAGGATTGCTTCCTGCTAAACCAAGAGATCACACCTGATCCCATACTGAAGCAACATCCTGAAGTACTCTTCCTGTCGATGGCACTGCCTACCCAATCTGAATCAACATAACCCTCCAGGTTAATCTTCTGATTCGCATCATACTTGACCCCATAATCAATTGTACCCTTCAGGTACCTCAGAATATGCTTTGCAGCAATCAAGTGAACACTTCTCGGATCTGTCAAGTACTGGCTCAAGGTGTTCACGGCAAAGCAAATATCTGGTCTCGTGTTCATCAGGTACATCAATGACCCAATCATCTGACGATACATCGTAGCATCAACCGACTCTGATGAAGCATCACTCAATAGCTTCAGGTTCGATGCCATAGGTGTGGCCATAGCCTTGCAGTCCATCATCCCAAACCTCTTCAGGATCTCTACTGCATACTTCCCTTGTCCAAGGAATATCCCATCTGAACTCTGCCACACCTCCATACCCAGAAAGTAATGCATCATCCCCAAGTCCTTCATCTCGAACTCGGCAACAAGCTTTCTCTTTGTATCAGCAATCAACCCATCTGTACCTATCACAAATATATCATCTACATACAGTAGAAGCATCACTGGGTTGCCATCTTCAACCTTGTAGTAAAGGTTGGAATCTGCTTTACTCTTGGTAAAGCCCAAACTGGATAGAAAGCTGTCAATCCTACCGTACCAGGTCCTGGGTGCCTGTTTCAAACCATATAGGGATTTCTTCAATCTGCACACATGAGACTCTCTGTCATGTGTCTCAAAACCGAGTGGTTGTTCTATATACACTTCCTCTTCTACTACACCATTCAAGAAGGCAGTCTTGACATCCATCTGGTGTATCTTCCACTTCGTCACTGCAACCAGAGCAAGTACTGATCTGATGGAAATGTACCTGGCTACAGGTGGAAAGGTCTCTTCATAGTCTATTCCCTCTTTCTGAGAGAATCCTCGAGCTACAAATCTTGCTTTATACTTTTCAATGCTACCGTCCGCAGCATGCTTGATCTTATAGATCCATTTGGAAGTGACAACTGACTTCCCTTTTGGTCTTCGGACAACATCCCAAACATCATTCTTCATGATTGATTGATATTCTTCGATCATAGCATCCTTCCATTCTTTCTGATCTGCCGCTTCTTCATAACTGGAAGGTTCTTTATCAATGAAATCACATAGTAAAGCTACATACCCGGAATTTGATCTGGTCCTCTTTCTTTCTCTGTGATTCTCTTCTGGAGCCCCATATCTTTCTGCACCTTGGATAAGTTCATGTACCCAAGCAGGTTTCCTCTTATGAGGATTCTTCTCCAGAGGTGGATCTACAGGTCTTTGTGGTTCCTCGAACTCTCGATCTTCTTCTTGAGCTTCTTCGTTCATGATTGTATCATGAATTCTGGGTACTTCTTCTTTCGCTTATTCAAGTTCTTCAGCAGGTCTCTTTCTGGATTTGCTGTAAGCTGTGCCTTCATCAAATGTCACATCCCTGCTAATGTCAATCTTCTTGTACCTTGGAAAGTAGATTCTGTAAGCCTTCGAGCTTTCAGAGTATCCCACAAATATACCCTTCTTTCCTGAAGGATCTAATTTTTTTCTCTTTTCTTTTGGAATGTGTATGTACACTGGACATCCGAATATTCTGAGATGGCTGACTTCTGGTTTCTTGCCGGAGAAGACTTCTTCAGGAGTCTTGTTCTCGAGTACTCTATGTGGAGTACGGTTCTGTACATACACTGCTGTTCTGGCAGCTTTAGCCCAAAGATGCATAGGTAGATCTTGATCTTGAAGCATAGCTCTTGCAGCTTCCATGATAGTTCTATTCTTTCATTCTGCAACCCCATTCTGTTGTGGATTATAAGGAGTGGACAACTCCCTCTTAATCCTTGATTCTTTGCATAGCTCCTTGAATTCATTTGAAGTGAATTCTCCACCATTATCTGATCGAATGGTCTTGATCTTCTTTTCAGTATGGTTCTCGATCAAGGCTTTGAATTCCTTGAACTTGCTGAACACTTCATCTTTGTTCTTCATAAAATAAATCCATGTCTTTCTAGAAAAATCATCAATAAAAGAAACATAGTATGCATACCCTCTAAGTGAGTTTGATGACATAGGACCGCATACATCGGAGTGGATGATTTCTAGAATGCTTTTGGCTTTGCTTTCGCTGCATGGAAATGTCTTCTTTGTATTCTTTCCTTTCGCACATCCTTTGCAGACCCCATCATGTTTAGCTTGAATTTCTGGAAGACCTTCGACAGCTTTACTTGCAATAGGTAGTGCTCTGTAATGCACATGTGCAAGTCTTCTATGCCAAAGTTCATTTGGCTCTACTGAGTCATGGATCAAGGCTTGTTCTGGATGACCCTTCAACTTGTACAAGCCTCCTTCTTGTTCTCCAATTACTGTCGCATCATTGATAGTCTTACCTTTTGGCCACATGATGACTTGACCATCTATGAATGCAACCCGCATTCCTTTTGTATCCAATGCTGAAATAGATAGAAGGTTCTTCTTGAGTCCTGGAACAAATAATACTTCTTTCATTGTTAGAGACTTACCAGATTCTAGCTTGTATGAAGATTCCCCACTACCTTTTATTGGATATTGGTAGTCATCTCCTAGTTTCACCTTGTGAGGTGATTCATGTTTTGAAAGTCTCACAAAAGATTCCTTGAATCCCGTCATATGTTTGGAAGCACCACTGTCTATGAGCCAATCATCACTTCCATGAGTAATGTTACCTGTGAGAGCTGATATCAGTACATATTCATCCTTGCTTGAAGAATCTTCACTTTCATATCTGGATCTCTTTCTGGATGGTTTATCATCTTCTGCAGCATGAGCATGATGTCTTCTTTTGCTGCTCTTCTTCATCTTCTTCTGTTTGTTAGGACAATCTTTTGCAATGTGTCCCGCTTCATCACAAGTATAGCATATGATCCTAGACATATCTCTTTTAGGATTATCTTTGTAAGAATGCTTACCTCTTGAACGATGAAACTTCTTTCTTGATGACTTGGAGTGAGTCTTGGAGTGAACCGTGAGAGCTTGGTCTTCACTTCCCATATTCTCTTCTCGAGCTGCTATCCGAGCTTCTTCTTGAGAGCATTCTTCCCATAGTCTGCTGAATTTGACTAACTTCTTTCTAGCACAGATTCCTTGAATGAAGGCATCCCATGACCTAGGGAGGCCATTCAAGGTAGTCATGACAATCTCTGCATTTTCCACTTCTTCATCAACAGCTTCTAATTGTTCCTTGATTTGAGAAACCCTTGTGAAGTATGACTAGATAGATTCCGCATTCTGAATCTTCACATTCATCAGTTGGTTCCTCAGGGTCATCTTCCGATTGATCTTCTTCCCTTCAAACAATTTGGTTAGGACATCAAACATAGCTTTAGGTGTCTTGAGAGAGGACACCTGTGGGATGAGATGATCCTTAATAGAATCAGCAATGATTCTCTTTGCCATAACCATCTTCTTCTTATGTAGGGCCTTTGCCTCATCTCCCTCTGGAACTGGAACCTCCTCATGAATGTAGGAGTCTAATTCATTCTCTTCCAGGACCAGGGAGATCCTATACTTCCAAGCTCGAAAGTTATCAGCCCCCTCAAGCTTTTCATCAAGCTTGGTATGATGAGACATCTCTAAATAAGAACCTCAAATGGAAATACAAAAGATTTTAGATCTTACCAGGTTCAGGATGTCAAATCTGAAGCTTGAGCTGAAATCCTGCAGAGCTGGTTCAGGAGCAACAAGGGTTTTGCTTTCCCGGAGTTTTGTCCACCCAAATGCCTTCAAATTTGTTCCTAACTTCGATTTTGGGGAGGAGATCAATCCAAGCCTGGGCTCACTGAAAAATTCCTCTTCTGCAAAAAGCCCTAATTTCCAACCCCAGTGATAGGTCCAAAACTGAAAAACCTCAGAATTGAATTCTGTTTCGACAAAAAGATGTGCCCTAGGGAGGAGAGTAATTCCACCTTACTTTTGCTGAAAATCTGTGGAGAAAGATCCACAAACAAGGAAGCCCTAGCCTCCGCAGCTGCACAGTGTCTTCTTCTCAGGTTAGCTCTGATACCATGTTAGTTTTTCAACATTTAAGCTAGCATTATGTTAGGATCTTTTCACTGAGAGAATAACAAGCACAGCAATAACATAAGCACATCACATGAGACAAGAGACACAAAGAGTTTTGATTGGGGAAACAATAAATGGAGAAAACCCCGCAACTTCCTCTAAGATAGTATCACCATAAGATGTGAAACCCAAAACAGTAAGATGACCTCCCAACACAGCAATAGCCTTCTGTCTTCTGTCAAGCCAAAGTATTTCCTTCTCCAATAGTGCGCCACACTTGAGAGAGCAAATGGTGTAATTCACAAGTGACAAATAGAGAGACTCTCACTCTCTATTTATATTCATCTGTTCACTTGAATTACATTTTCGCATGTAGGCTCAACCTAATATTACTTACCCGAGCCTACACCTTAATTAGTGTATAATAACTCAAGTGCCCCAAAACTGTGGGGACTTACCTAATGACTTGATTACATTATTAATCCTCCCAATCGGAACATCAGGGCATGACCACATGACTCAAATACATAATATAAACATCCCGGGATAAACATCGGGTTACAATACATAGAAGAATACATTCTGAAGTTACATATACATCAACAATAATCATCCCCAAGTTTCACCTGGTGAGGTGAATCATGATCATACATATTGATGAATGATTCTTTGTATCCGGTCATGTGTTTGGATTCCCCACTATCCACAAGACAATCATTTATTCCATGTGAGATAGTGCCCGTAAGTGTTGATATTAGCACATACTCTTCATCTAAATCATCCTTCTCTCTTCTAAATCTTTTGTTTGTTGGTTCATCGCCTTCGGCAACATGAGCATGGTGTCTCTTTTTCCTGATGGGACAGTCTCTTGCAAAGTGTCCCTTTTTATCACAAGTATAGCATCAAATAATGGAAGGATCTCTCTTGATATTATTTTGATTCTTGTCCTTATTCTTGTTGTGATGATAGTTCTCCTTCTTCTCCTTCTTCTTGTAATTCTTCTTGGTGTGAACTGTGAGATCTTGATATTTAGTTTCTACCATCTTCTCTTCTCTTGTTATGAGTTGATATTCTTCTTGTGTGCATTGTTCTCAGAGTCGGCTGAAAGATATCATCTTCCTTCTTGCACAGATTCCTTGAATGAATGAGTCCCATGATCTAGGGAGACAATTCAAATTAGTCATTGCAATTTCTCCTTCTTCAACATTCTCTTCAACTGCTTCAAGTTGTTCTTTGATTTGAGCAACCCTTGTGAAGTAGGATTGTATAGTTTATGAGTTCTGTATCTTCACATTCTTCAACTGGTTCCTCAAAGTCATCTTCCGGTTGAAGTTCTTTCCCTCAAATATATTTGTCAAAGAATCATATACTTCCTTTTGTGTCTTAAAGGAAGACACATGGGGGATGAGGTGAAGGCTTGGTAGAATCTACAATGATTCTCTTGGCCTTATCCAAGTTCTTCATATGAGTAGCCTTAGCCTCATCTCCCTCTGGTTCTGGAACTTCTACATTGATGTACTGATCGAAATCATTCTTTTCAAGGATCATGGAGATTCTATACTTCCATTCTTAGAAGTTATCAACCCCTCCAAGCTTGTCCTCAAGATGAGTACGGTGAGTAATCTTTCAAATTAGAACCTCAAATGGAAATATCAAAGATTTATATCTTATCGATTTGAGGCGTCCAACCTGGTTCCAGAGCTGGCTGACCTAGGGTTTGTTAGAGAAACCCTATTTTTCCAAACTTGGAGTTTGGGAATTTTGCTTGGATAGAAGTATGCACCTCCTTGATTCGAGTTGCTCAATAGGGTCCTTCCTAAAGTATTAGGTGGGAAGCCTCCCAAACTTCATGCCCTAGTTTCTCCCAACATTAGTGATAAGGTCAAAATTGAAACTTCTTCAAATATGAAACTTCTTCCACCAAAATATGTGCCCTACTAATGCGAGTTAGCCTAGCCCTCTTTTCTTGATGATCTGTGGAGATAAGACCTCGAACTATCAAGCCCTAGTTTTCGTTGCTGCATAGTTCCTTCTTTTAGAGAGGCTCTGATACCATGTTAGTTTTTCTTACATTTTGTGAGCTTAGTTAGGATCTTTATTTAAAAGATAACAAGTACACTAATATGCATAAGATATAACAGATACACAAGACACAAATATTTTCACTGGGGAAAACATAAAGGAGAAAACACTGCAAACTTCGTCAGAATAATACAGTCACAAAGAATGTGTCATAAGATGGTCAGCCCCAGTAATAAGAAGTATTTAGAAGCTATGTATCTCTCCTCCTTATATATATCTATCTCTCGTGTAAACTTGAGTGAGTGTGAGGTGTCTATAAAAAAGGGAGGGTGCCTCCCTATTTATACTAATCAAATGACTGACCTATAACATGACTAGGGCTGACCTCTTACCCTACCATGGTCGAATTCTCCTAGAGAAACTCCAAAAATACATTACATTATGTTTCATTGGGGCCTATTTCCCCAACTTACAACATAGGTTGTACCTCAAGGTCTATACACAATAATGACATCCTGAAAGGAGGTAAACACATCTCTGATGGGGGCGTAACAACATACAATGATAATATACATCAGAATATCTTCTGAAGTTACAAATACATAAAGAAGAGGCACATGTTTAACCGCATATTTTTATGTGTTGAGTGTGCTAAGGGGATGGTAGGGGGCTCAACTAGCCCCTGAGGTTAAAATTTCTTAACCCTTTTAGTGTATCTCAGTTCCTTCTGGAGACCTCTTATGTATTGGATAAAAGGGAATGAAACTTGGCATTTTTATACAAAAAACCATTGTAGTTTTTTTTGAGTAATAATAAAAGTTGAAGCTACACTTTCCCTATGATTTTACCTATGTACAACACGGTTTACACGTAAATCTTGTGTTCTATTGTTATTATTATTTTCTTTTGTTTTATATTTTTTCTAACATGATTAGGGTGATTATACATTTTCAACTTGTTTGATTCAATTTTTAAAAATTTAGTGAGAATATTGTCAACATGTTGTATGATGGTTGATTACATAAATTTCAGAAATAGACATATGTTGGAAAAATGAATGTCATTGATGTCAACCTTAGAAAAACAACATGAATACATGAATCCCTAAAGTAAAAACTTAAAGCAAATTAAATAATCCCTTGAAGCTATGATGATGTGAAGTTTGAAGAAGTCCCAAATATCCTTGATGAAGACATGAAGTGGTCAAGAATACAATTCAAAGCCATGATGAAGTCATGAAGTAGTCAAGAAGCCAAGTCAAAGATCATTGAACATTGAAGGAGCCCTTAAAAGTATTGAAGACAAATATAAGGGTTAAAGTTATATGTTGACCCTAAATGTGAATTAAAGGGTTAAAGTTAAAGATAAGTTATAGTTCGGCCCTAAACTAAATTAAAAGTGACCTTAGATATGTATAAACACACATTGGAACTTTTTATTTAAAGCATCCAAGTTCAATATATCTTAAGCATAAGTTCAAGGAGGACAATAAGAGTTAAGTGAAATCCAAGAGAATGATCAAGTGAAGAAGATTGACAGAAACTTGCACAACTTTCTCATATGGTATCGAAATCACAAACTTCTTAACTCATTGGAAAGCTTATTGTAAGGGCTATGTGATACCATACTTACAAGGGTTTCTTTTGGTGAAGGACATGGCACATGACTAGGGTTTCTCTCTTTTTTTCTTTATCTTGGAAAATGCATGGACTAGGGTTTACCTTGTGATCTTAATGCATGGATTATGTTTATTATGGCATGATCCATGGTTTCTCCCTTGGAATGTCCTAGGGTTTTGATATGATGACGTTGTTAAGGAATTGAAAAAACCAAGGGATAAATGAAGTCTATGGATGATTATTTCTAAATTTTGTTGAAGATAGCTTGGAGGAAGGCTTGATGACAATGATAGTGACAATGACAAGTTGATACTCTTACTCATGTTAGGGTGGTAGGGTGGTGTAAGGAAAGGGAGTTGTTTCTTTCTTCCATTTGGTGCTGGAGAAACCAGGGAGTTGGAGCTTCCTTTATGTTGGACCTTGTAAATCAGTGGGTTGATGCCTCCTTCTAGTTGGTGTTGGAGAATCTTGGAAGTTGGTGCTTCCTATGAATTTAATCATGTTTTAATATAAGAAAAACATTATGTGGTTTTTTCCATGTAAAATATCTTATGCACTGTGTATGATTTATGTGATGATGAATGCCATTGTTAATGGTTAATGTTTATATGTTGTACTTGAAGTTTTGAAATGGTAAGAAGTACTCAATACTTATTCACCAACCTCTCAATATTGGTGACATTTCCAACAATCGATATTAGAGTGGTTACCTTTAGGTCAATTTAGCAGCTATAAGGAAGATCCTTGAAGCACATGGACACAAAGGAAGGTTCTATTAAATATGGAGCACCATTGTTTCATGGATCAGATTATGAATCATGGAATATAAAGATGAAGGCATATTTTATGGCACTTAGGACTAAAGTTTGGAATTCATATGTGATTGTTCCACAAACAAATGCATCTAAAAAGAAGTAAAGGAAGGGTAATGCTATCACAATAAATACCATCAAGAATGGGTTATCCAATCCTATGAAAGTTGTTGTGGGATAATGTATATCATCTAAAGAGGTTTGGGACAAGTACAAACCTTCTATATAAAGGACAAAGACTCCAATGAAAAATCTCAAGACAAAGAAGAAGATAACCCCTTTGTTGATAGTGACAATGATAAAAAAGAAGGCCAAGAAGGAAAATACAAATGTAATTTACTATTTAAATGTTTTAAATGTGAAAGAATAGGACATGCTACTACTAAGTGTCCATATGAAGAAGGTAAAAATAAAATTGAGGTGTCCACTTGAACTACAATGTTGAATGTTGTGACAAGTGCCACAATTATGGGCACATGGCAAGAGATTGAAGAAGCATGGTGAATTACAATGCTGAATGCTACAAATGCCATGATTATGGACACATGGAAAGAGATTGTAGAAACAACATGAGGATATCCCTTAGACAAAAATGTTACAAATGATGGATCGGGTCCTGTCACAGAGAGGGGGGGGGGGGGGAATCAATGACACAATTTTAAAAACAATTTCTTTCACTTTATGATTTGCAAATGTAACAAAAAAATTTGGACTCAAATATTTATCGTGGAACCCAATAGGGAAAACCACAAACTCATTTCTATTAACTGCAAAACCGGTTTTTACAATTTACAATAGAAGGAAGATGTCTTTCTTCCTCTTTGGATCAACGCCAACTGATCAGGATGCACCCACACCCCTATTTATTCAATTACAACTTGACAAGGATGTACCTACTACCATGCAGGCACCAACGTACCCTAGATCCACCCTTCCACCCTTTGAATGTTTATTTTCTTCAATTATGGAAATGCAAATCTATCTTGGACTACTAAGGCTGCTTCAACAACTTTTTAAACCAAGGCACACCTCTCTATCAATTCGAATATTCATATAAATAATTTATCCATGCCTCTTCAAACTGGAATGGCACATCTCACAAGCACACCTTTTCAAAACATTATACTCTTTCAATGTTTGCACCTCTTCAAATCTATTAAATTAATTATAACTTTGTTTATGGATAATATGCTTCTGTTTATTTCTTTTTATTAATTTTTTATTTTTATTTTTCTAAATACATTCCTATAGCTTGTTATTTAATAAACTATGTTTATTATTTTTCACTAACTTTGCATATCTGTCTTTCACACATATAACCACCATACTTGGAAAATAAGACCATGAGTGGATGCCCAGATCACCAAAGAATGGTCCCATAAGATTTGATGAATTTATCAGTTCAAGAACTGGCTTTGGCATGCATTACCAAGTGGGATCTCATACTTATTTTTTCAACTTTGGTGATCCTCTAGATTTGGAATTTATACCAAACACTCCCAAAAAATGGCAGTATTACTACCAAGCAAAATAACTATCGCGCCAAGCCCATGAGTGCTCCATATGACCATCATATCAATAGAATTCAACGACCGAGATCATATTCTTGGTGAATCGATGGATGTTGTCACATTTTCCAAAAAGGTAGGTGTCCTGGAAGGTCATCCCGGGCTCTAGGCTGGTGACTTCTCATTAGAGTCCAAGCACGTAGAGCCCCCACCACAACTTCTGCACTACGTGTTGATTATCATTAGTGAGGATAGGATTTATAAACACATGAAAACTCAAAATCGTTGTCAATGTGGTATAAATCCCATTAGTCGAATCAATCTCCATTGTCGATTATTTGATCCGATGATCCCTGAGTCTCCTTCCTGATTGAAACGGTGTAGTTCATCCCGAGTTGCAGCAAGCTCTTTGTGCGACTCCTCTATCTCATGCTAATCAATCATGGTCATATGCATCCTCTCCTTCTCAATTTAATCCTCTTCCTTCTATCTTTCATGTTCATGTGACCGCTCCCACTCGAGCCAATGCAAACACCGTTCGAGCACAGTTGTCATGTCTATTGTATCCTTTATGAGTTTCAGCTGGGACCCTATCTTTCGGTCTCTTCCAGTTCTTGAAAATCCTTTTAGGTGCCTATATTTCCTCAATTGGTAGAGGGGTACTTGTGCTTTTACAAAATTTTCTTCCCCAGTCGATGTCTTCAAGCTCTCTTCGACCAGATGGGCCTCTTCTTCATCCATCTACATCTCTACTTCCTTCCCGAACTCTGCAATCTCCTCTTCTTCATCCATTTCCAACACCTTTCTCCTTCTGCTAACTTCCTCCAGGGTCATCGGCTGTGGCAAATCCTTATACTTGTCATCTTCAAACTCAATGGTCTCCACGACAATTCTTCTGCTTGGTATACTTAGAACCTTTGCAGCAACTTCGACCTTCAACACCTCTAGGACTCAATGATGTAGCCACTAATTCATAAATCAGGTTTTCAAATAGATCTTGAGCAGGACATACTAGATCAGAAGAGTCTATAACAATTGCACCATAGGTTCCAACTTGACATTCCCTAAAAAAAATTCATCAGTAATATGAAGTCTTACACGTGGATGTTCATAGCCTACAACAAGTTCTGGAAAAAACTGTTTGAATTCCTTTATAACCATCTCATCAATTTCACATATATCAATTTGATCTACAAAAACATGTCGAGATATTTCTCGAATAACTCCCCCATCACCTCATGTTTTGACAAAGCTTTCTCCCTCATCCATGGCTCTGTCAGCAAGGAAATTTCTCTCATATATTTACCATCAATGCCTATTGTTATCATAAAGAATTCATTATCAATGCCAACATGTATTGCAATATTTCCAACAATTCCCCCCTTTGGCGTTGATGGAAATACTATTTTCATTCCACCCCCTTTGATATCAAGGGAAATAGGTTGAATGGCTCCCCCTGACTTTGATCACTGTCTTCGCCGGAACTGATGCATTATTTTCTTGAGACATTAGATTGGAAGAGAGACTACTCCTAATCTTTGCCTGAGATATTCAAATACATCTATGCTTAAGGGTTTAGTGAAAATTTCTGCAACTTGTTCTTGTGTTGGGACATATTCCAATTTGATGTTCTTATTTGTATCTTGATCTCTTAGATAGTGGTATTTTATTGGAATGTGTTTTCCTTTTGAGTGTTGGACAAGGTTCTTGGAGAGACTTATCGCACTTGTATTATCACAGTAGATAATAGTGGGTCCTTCAAACACTACTTTGATGTCTTATAAGGTTTGTTTCATCGATTCCACTTGTGTGCAACATTTTGCTGCTGCAATACTGTTATCAGCCAAAATGGCACTTCTCCGTCCGAGTGCTGACATTCATCATGTGGGTACACAAAAGGACAATTTGGATTGAAGTGGCCAAAACAATATAGATGTGCATGACCTTTGATGCATTATCTTCAGACCAGCCTTATATATTTTTATTCTGAGTTTTGGTATGCATACGTGACTATGTGCATTGCAACCCGCGTATACTTGCATACGTGAGTTTCCTTCAAGAAACATGCGTGTCATACACGATTTTCCTATATTAATACCCATGTATACCTTAATTCGACATTAAAAAATATGAATCGATATTAGATGATATTAGTTGGGCCCTAATCCATAACTATCCCAATTGACTCAACCATCCCAACCTTTGAAACCACTATATTTCCCAAAGTATAAATAGAGGCCTTGGGGTGGGGCTAATCAATCAATTTTTGGAGAGAAAAGTTATGCTGGTGGTATATATTCAGAGTCTTGGAGCATCAAAACTCAGAGTCCTTGGTTGCAGAGGAGTCCTTGTGTCAGAATTTGGGTTGTATTCTTACCTATTCACCTTTTGTCAATAAAGAGAATTCTTCTTCCAATATTGTATTGTGCTTATCTCATGTATATTGGTTTAATGAATATGTTCAATGATGTTATTAATATGCTTTTCATATAACCTTTTATTTATATATGTATGAGATATCGCTTGAAGAATTGGCTCTTTGCAGGTGAAGAGAAGCATCCCTGGAAGCTTTGGAGAAGATTGGAGTGAGAGAACATCAAGCTTGGATCAACCGTCATAAACCGGGTAAGCCAAGATATCTTCCTATTCTCATTCCAATTTCCATAAAAGCTAGTTGTCTGCAAGTATAGTAGTAAGTTGGTAACCCCAGACCCTAGGTTACAAGGGTGAAATGTCCTGAACAACAGAACTGGTGACTCAGATGGGGAGCCCAGCCTGTTGTGGGTTTATGCTATAGAATCTTTACCAGTCTTTGCTCTGTTTCTGATTTTGAGTGTGGTTTTTCTTATCTTGCTTTTAATTCATAGTGTAGTGTGCCCAGAAGCCTTTATTTATTTTTTCTTTTTTGAATTTTTTGTTGTTGTTGTATACGTGGGTTTTTGTTATACACAGTCACGTATAACAACTTGTATACGCGAGTTGTTATATAAGATAGTTGCGTATGATACGCGGGTTGCCTTCATACACAGTCATGTATATCCTGTAGCAGCACAATTTTTGAGTAGGGTTTGCTTGTCCTTGTCCTGTTTGATTTTTGCTTGTCCTTGTCCTGTTTGATTTTTTCTTGCTTGCGGGTCTTTTGATTCTAGCATGACTTTGTGAGTCTGAAAGTCTTGGGTGTCACACTTTGGGCTTGTTTTCAATCCTTTGATCTTTCTGTGTTTGAATTTTCTCTCATCTCATAATTGGAAGTTGGTCCTCCTGCTTGGTTGATGAGTTCAGTGCTTTGTGTCTAAGTCAGTAATCAGGGCTTTGGACACTATATATTATGTAATGCATTTTGTAGTGTCAGGGTGGCATTTGTCCTTTTGTGAGTCTAGTGGATTTTTTCGGTTCAATAGTCTCTCCAAGTCATTTTTTTCGAGTCTTCTTCTTGTTTGGTTGAAGCTGGTTATTTTGGGTCCTTTATACTTCATTTTACTTTTTATATGTTCTGATTATTCAAACTTGCTCAAAAAAATTGCATTTAGTTGCATTGAATTTTTTGAAGAATTTGAAAAAGTGAAGAAAAACATCTTATACTTTTGCATTTAGTTGCACTTAATCATTTTCTTTTCAGTATTTTTTGAAATAAAATTTAAAAAATTATAAAAAGAAGTCTAAGTTTTCTAGCACTTAGTTTCAATTTCATTAGCTTACATTTGCAAAAAAGAAAAGAAATTTGTTTTAAGTAGTTGTAATTTGCTTTATACATCATTTTACTTTTTCTTATCGAGTCTATAACATCATAGTCATTCACGCCATTTACCTTCTGACTAAAAACAACCCGTTAAAATGAACGATATAATTTAAAAAATTATTAGTAAGTTTTATTTTATAGGCTCATACACCAACTAGCTTAGGCTAGACTTGTGAATAGGAGTTTCAACTCTCGACAAGTGTTTAAATTCAGACGTAGTTGGCCAATCGTTAAGTAAACCCTCTTCTATGTTGATTGTATCTGGGAAGCTCCTCTCGAACAAGAGTTAAGCACAAGGCCACGTGGAGGCTTGGATTGAGGAGATAACCCTCTGATTCCTTGTCAAAGCGTAGACCAAGGTTTTTGCGCATCTGGGGATTCTGTCTTAGACAGGGTTTCGGGCTTTGCTACCCTACCCATGCATACAAACTAGGATTGCAACTGTCCCCCTAGACTATCCGTATAGTTGTGGTAGCCTTTAGTGTCTTTTGACATTTAGGGTTTATACACAGGTACACCGGAAGGCTATTTCTGGTTGACCTTGGATGGGCTTGGAAGGTAACCCTTGTGGAAAGTGTGCGAGGGCGATGGGTGATTCCTCCGCTTGTGCCTAAGAACATCTTCAAGGATTCCAAGTAACTATCTCTCAACTTTCTTCCGGAAAGCATATCTTATACCCTTGTATTTGTTGTAGCTTTAGGAAATTTTGTAGTGAGTGCTCTGTGGTTTGTTTTTGTTTAACTGACCTTCGGGTGTGAAGAGTCAAATTTTTAATTATGGAGAACCAACCTCTTAGAAGGTTAAGAAGGTTGCAAAACCTTCCTCTGCTTACTACAGTGGAGCCTCCACCACCCCCTCAAAGGCGAAGATTAGACACAGACGGTTCTTTTGAACCAGTAGGAATTAGTGAAGTTCTGGGTAAACCAGTACTTAGGACAAACCAGGTTGATACAAGCATAGCAGAGATAGAAGACTTGCAAGCTGATGAGTTTGCAAGAAATTTTAATTCACCTCTTACTAACCTAAACGATCCTGTGATCGTCCAGGTTCGTCCTTTCAATTCACCTGTGATTGGTGTTCCTATGGGAAGACTCATGGCTTGTGCAGGAGAAATTCCATCTACCCCCATCCTAGTTGTTTCGGCTAAAGGAGTGTCACCTCCCCTGGTTGGTGCTCCTAGAACAAACATACCTGCTACTCCCTTAACTCCAGCTAGTCGGGTGGTTCAACCACAGGCTTCCACAAATATAGCAGGCTCTTCTGGTGGGGTGGTCAATCAATTTTTGGAGAGAAAAGTTATGCTGGTGGTATATCTTCATAGTCTTGGAGCAACAGAACTCAGATTCCTCGGTTGTAGAGGAGTCCTTGTGTCAGAAGCTAGGTTGTATTCTTACCTATTCACCTTTTGTTAATAAAGAGAATTCTTTTTCCATTCTTGTATTGTGCTTATCTCATGTATATTGGTTTAATGAATATGTTCAATGATGTTATTAATATGCTTTTCATCTAACCTTTGATTTATATATGTATGAGATATCGCTTGAAGAATTGGCTCTTTGCAGGTGAAGAGAAGCATCCCTAGAAGCTTTGGAGAGTATTGGAGCAAGAGAAGATCAAGCTTGGATCAACTGTCATAAACTGGGTAAGCCAAGATATCTTCCTATTCTCATTCCAGTTTCCATAAAGGCTGATTGTCTGCAAGTATAGTAGTAAGTTGGTAACCCCAGACCCTAGGTTACAAGGGTGAAATATCCTGAACAACAAATATACTCAGCTTCAGTGGTAGACAGAGAATTTGAGGTTTGTTTCTTGCTTGTCCAAGCTACCAATGATTCTCCGAAGAAAAATGCTCCTCCACTTGTACTTTTTCTGTCATTTACACAACCTGCCCAATCTGCATCTGAATAGGCCTTTATGGAGAATGAATTCTTGCTAGGGTACCATAATCCAAGATCTATGGTTCCTTTTAAGTACCTAAAGATTATTTTCACAGCTTGAACATGGCTCTCTTTTGGTGCAACTTGGAATCTAGCCGCCATTCCAACAACTTGCTTGACATCAGGTCTGGAATATGTTACATAGAGTAAACTCCTAATCATTGATCTATAGTATTTTGGATCTACAACCTTGGACTCCTCTTCCTTGCTTAGTTTGCATCCTACTGTCATAGGTGTACAAACAGGTTTGCAATCCTCTAACTGGAATTTTTTCAGCATATCTTTAACATACTTGGACTGATGGATGAATATTCCTCTTTTGGACTGTACTATTTGTAATCCTAGAAATAAATTCAGTTCACCAAGCAAAGACATTTCAAATTATTCTTGCATCCTCCTAGCAAATTCCTTACTTAATTTTTCATCATCACTCCCAAATATAATATCATCAACATATTCTTGCAAAATAATCATGGTATCATCAATAATTTTACAATAAATATTACTGTCTGCTAATCCTCTTTTGAAGCCTTGTACTTGTAAATAAGAGTCTAGCATTGCATACCATGCTCTAGGTGCTTGTTTTAGCCCATAAAGTGATTTCTTTAGTTTATAGACATAGTCTCCTTTATCAGTTCATTGAAATCCTTCTGGTTGCTCAATATAGACTTCCTCTTCTAAGTTTCCATTGAAAAATGCTGACTTGACATCCATCTGGTATACTTTAAATTTCTTGTAGCTGGCAAAGGCTAAGAACATCCTAATTACCTATAATCTGGCCACAGGTGCAAAATTTTCTCCAAAATATACTCCTTGAACCTAAGCATACCCTTCACATACTAATCTGGCTTTGTTCCTGATTATTTGCCCATTTTCAATTAATTTGTTTCTAAACACCCATTTTGTTCCAATGACATTCTTATTTTTTGGTCTTGGAACCAATTCCCAAGTTTGGTTCTTTTCAATTTGGTCCAATTCTTCATTCATAGAATTGACCCAATTCTCATCTTTGCATGCTTCTCTGATGGAGTTGGGCTCAATATGTGACAAGAGTGCTATTTCAGTTTGATACAACAATTGTCTTCTTGTCTGCACTCCAGTGCTTTTATTTCCAATAATTAGGTCTTCAGGATGATTTCTTTGAGTTATTCTTGAATGTGGCTTGGTGTCTCTTCTTGGGGACTCTTCCTTTATCTCTTCTTCTTGAATATCGTCCTCTTCTTCTTTGGTATCTATTTCATCTTCTTGTATATCTTCCTTTTCTTCTTCATCTACTTGTGTAATTGACTCATCATCATCTTCATATTCATTGTCAATTGTGGTCTCTTGATGTTTCTTCTTCTTTGTTTTTAAATCATCCACTTTAACATCTGCACTCTCAACAATCTTATGTAATCTAAGATTGTAGCATCTGTATTCTTTCTTGGTAGAATAATATCCAAGGAAGATACCTTCATTAGATCTAGCATCAAATTTTCCAATATTCTCATCAAGCCTTTTGATGTAACACTTACCACCAAAGATCTTGAAGTATTTTACTGAAGGATCTCTCCCAAACCATATCTCATAAGGAGTTTTATTACTATTAATCCTGAGCTGACCTCTATTTAATATGTGTATTCTTGTGCTTCCAGCTTCCCTCCAATATCCATCAGACAATCTTGCTTCATTGAGCATAGTCCTTGCAACCTCTTGGATTGTTCTATTCCTCCTCTCAGCAACCCCATTTTGCTAAGGTGTTTTGGCAGCAGAGAATTCTCTCTTAATTCCATGAGTTTCACAGAAGAGATAAAACTCTTTTGAGGTGAAATCACCGCCATTGTTTGATCTAAGACATTTGATTTTTGTCGCTATTTCATTTTCAAAAAGAGTTTTAAAATCTTTGAACTTGCTAAATGCTTCTGATTTTTCCCTGAGAAAAAATACCCAAGCCATTTTAGTAAACTCATCAATGAAAAACATAAAGTAGGACTCTCCTTGCAACTTTTGGTTCTTATAGGTCCACAGAGGTCATTGTGAACCAACTCTAAAGGTTCTGAGGTTGAGTATTATTTTATTTTGAACCTTATTCTAGTTTGTTTCCCTAGTTGACAATGTCTACATATAGGATTTAAAGGTTTTGTGATATTTGGCAAGTTTCTTACTGCCCCAATATTGCTGACTTTCACTAAATTTTCAAAGTTAATGTGC
The DNA here is from genome assembly GCA_001517045.1 of Pseudotsuga menziesii. Classification (NCBI taxonomy): domain Eukaryota; kingdom Viridiplantae; phylum Streptophyta; class Pinopsida; order Pinales; family Pinaceae; genus Pseudotsuga; species Pseudotsuga menziesii. The sequence continues at coordinate 318,611 of LPNX010831863.1, forward strand.
CCCAACCTCCTATGCCATAGCCAAATTTCATCCACTAAAATTATATGACATTCCTCATGCAGTTTCATGTTTAGTATGTATACATTCTCAGGATTTCTAGGAGCGGTACCAACCAATTTTCCCGATTCCTTTCTCCTAATCTCACATTTCTAGGAATCACAGGTTTGGCTGACACTTAATAGGATAGGTTTCAGATTTTCAACCAACAACACATTCTTGGCTTTGTCTTCAAAAAATTCACAGTGCCTTTCCCAAGAATGTTACTTGAAGCATTGTCACCAAATGTAACTTTACCCTTATGTTTTTTTAAATTCAAAAACTTGTCTTTATCTCTTGTCATGTGTTTTGAACAACCACTGTCAACATACCAGAGATATCCTTTATCTTGGGCTTTCATGACAATAAGAAATTCCTCTTTTGATGTTTTTTCTTTCCAAAGCTTCTTTTGCTCTTTAATGAACTTTTGTTTTTTTGAGACTTCCATTAATATGCAATTACTTGCTTTATGCCCATAGTTATGACATTTCAAGCATGCTAAGTTTCTTTCTTGTAGAGGTGAAAAAGAGTTATAATTTATGATCTTAACTTGATCAACTGTTTGGTTGTCTTTGAGGTTCTAGTTCTTAATCCTCAAGTTTTTCCTTCCATATGCTCTACAATTCATAGATTTGTGCCTAAATTTATAGCATGCAAAGCAATAACCAAAGAAAATGTGAGGATACATGTTTTGATAAACCTCCTTTGGTGTTGTCTTCAATTCCTTCCTAATGGGTGGAAATAATCATTTGGAGTTCTGATCATTGCTTGTTTTTTCTTCTCGTTCCTTCTTGGATGTACTGATAAGAGCAGCTGCATAAGATTTTGCGCTAACTTGGTTTTCTTCTTGATAATAACCTATTCCATTTTTTTTACTTAGATACCTTTGTGTGGTTATAATCTTATCTAATACTTTAGAGCTATTTTCATATCTTATTTGGATACGTTTTGCATCAAGCTCTTTTCTTAAGTGAACTATTTCTGCCTCCATTCTTTCACAAGTTAGTTGTTTCTATTTAAGAGACTTCTCCAGCCTTTGTTCTATCCTATTTGCATCTAGGATTTGGTCTTTCAGGTTGCTCATGATTTTCTCCATCTATTTTTCCTTTTTTTTCATGTTTCTCCTTTTGTTCAACTATAAGACTTTTTAGCTGTCTATATTTGTTTTTGTATCTTCTTAATTCATCCAAGGCACTGAGAAGTTCTTCTTCCATACTGACCTCTGTTTCATCTTCTGACTCTTCCTTATGCTCAATTTCTTCTATCTCATTAGACTCTTCAATACCTGGAAAAATACTTCATCATTAGTGTCACCAAACTCAGATGAACTGTTGTTCTCTTCTTTTGAGTAGGAATTCTTTTTTCCTTTGTAATTATTTTTCTATAATTGAATTTTCCCTTTTTCTTGTATTGTTTATTTGTGTCATCTTCATCTTCAGATTCTTCCTTGGGATAAGGACACTTGGCTGCAAAGTGCCCAACTTTACCACAATTAAAACATTTGAAAGGCATCTTCCCTTTGTACTTCCTTGATCCTTTCTAAAGTTTCTTAATAAAATTGGCTTGTTCTACATCAGATTCTTCATGCTGGCTAGGTTGAGGTTTTTGCTTCTTTTTTTTTCCTTTCTGCCTTGAAAGATGACTCTCCTTTTGGGAGGTTCTCATGACCTAATCTTAACTCATAGGATGTGAGGATTCCATACAATTCATCCATGGTTAGTTCATCTAGTTTCTCTCGGTGTTCAAGAGTGGACACTTTAGGATTATATGCAATAGGAAGTGTTCAGTACTTTTTCAACTAACTCTCCATCTGGTATTTCTGCTCCCAAAACTTTGATTTCATTAACAATACTATCAACTCTTTCAAAGTACTCTGAAATATTTTCTTCATCCGTCATTTTTAGACCTTCATATTGTACTTTGAGAGATTGAAGTTTCACCTTCTTTACTTTGGAATATCCTGCATATATAGTTTCCAATTTATCCCATAGTTGTTTTGCACTTTTACAGGTTAGTACTTTTGCAAGGAACTTCTTAATCAGTCCATCTTGTAGTGTATTTAGGACCTTTGAATGTTCCCAAACTTTCTTCTTGGATTCCTCCTATGTGGGAGTGACTTTTGGAACATCATATCCTTCTTCAACTAGTGCCCATACTTCCAATCCAATGGACATCAGATAGTTTTTCATTCTAATCTTCCAGAAAACATAGTCTTCACTATCGAATATGGGGACTCTTATTGACATCTTCATATTCTGATCCATTCTGATGTATAATTCTCTTCAAGTGATTAACCTTTCTAGTGAAGAGACCCGCTCTGATGCTAATTGACAGATCAGGTCCTGTCACTGAGAGGGCAGGGGTGGGGGGTGAATCAGTGACACAATTTTAAAAACAATTTTTTTCACTTTATGATTTGAAAATGTAACAAACAAATTTGGACTCAAATATTTATTGTGGAACCCAATAGGGAAAACCAGAAACTCATTTTTATTAATTGCAAAACCATTTTTTACAATTTACAATAGAAGGAAGATTTTTTTCTTCCTCTTTGGATCAACACCAACTAATCAGGATGAACCCACACCCCTATTTAGTCAATTACAACTTGACAAGGAAGAACCTACTCCCCTGCAGGCACCAACCTTCCCTAGCTCCACCCTTCCACCCTTTGAATGTTTATTTTCTTCAATTCCAGAACTGCAAATTTGTCTTGGACTACTCAGGCTGCTTCAACAAATTTTGACACCAAGAAACACCTCTCTATCAATTCGAATATTCATATAAATAATTCATCCATGCCTCTTCAAATTGGAAAGACACATCTCACAAACACGCCTTTTCAAGACATTATTCTCTTTTAACATTTGCACCTCTTCAAATCTCTTAAATTAATTATAACTCTGTTTATGGATAATAAGCTTCTATTTATGCTTTGTTAAAAACCCTATTTATTTATTTTTACTAAATTTATGTTTATTTTTCTAAATACATTCATGTAGCTTCTTATTTAATAAACTCTATTTATTTTTTTTTCACTAACTTTTCATATCCATCTTTAACACATATAACTACAATACTTGGAAACTAAGACCATGAGTGGATGCCCAGATCACCAAAGAATGGTCCCATAACATTGATGAATTTCTCAGTTCAAGAACTGAATTTGGCATGCATTTCCAAGTGGGCTCTCAAACTCTTGTTTTCAACTTTGGTGATCCTCTAGATTTGGCATTTATGCCAAACACTGCAAAAAAATGTCAGTCTTACTACCAAGTGAAATAACTATCACAACAATCTCACGAGCGCTCCATATGACCATTGTGTCAATAGAATTCAATGATCGAGATCATCTTCTCAATGAATCGACAGATGTTGTCATGTTTTCCGAAAAGGTAGGGGGCCTGACAGGTCATCCTGGGCTCTAGGATGCTGACTTCTCATGGAGTCCAAGCACCTAGAACCCCCACCATACCTTCTGAACTATCCTTCAATTGGAATTAGTGAGGCTAGGCTTTATAAACAAATGAAAACTCAAAATCACTGTCAATGTGGGATAAATTCCATTAGTTGAATGAATCTCCACCGTCGATTATTTGATCCGATGATCCTTGAGTCTCCTTCCTTATTGAAACAGTGTAGTTCATCTTGATTTGTAGCAAGCTCTCTACGTGACTCCTCTGTCTCATGCCAATCAATCATGGTCATATGCATCATCTACTACTCAATTTCATCCTCTGCCTTCTGTCTTTCCTGTTCCTGCGACCACTCCCACTCGAGCCGATGCAAACATCATTTGAGCACAGTTGTCATGTTTGCCGTATCCTTTATGATTTGCAGCTGGGGCCCTATCTTCTGGTCTCTTCCAGTTCTTGACAATCCTTTTAGGTTCCTTAGTTTCCTCAATTGGCGGACGGGTACTTGTGCTTTGACAACATTTTCTTCCCTAGTTGATGTCTTCAAGCTCTCTTTGACCAGATGGACCTCTTCTTCATCCATCTCCATCTCTACTTCAGTCTCGGACTCTTCAATCTCCTCTTATTCATCCATCGCCAACTTGTTTCTCCTCCTGATACTTCCTCCTGGGTCATCGACTGTGCAAACTCCTCATCCTCATCATCTGCAAACTCAATGGTCTCCACCATAATTATTTTGCTTGGTAGACTTAGAACCTTTATAACAACTTCAACCTTCAACACCTCTAGGCCTCAATGCTCTGGTCACTAATTCATAAATCAATTTTTCAAATAGATCCTGAGCAGAACATACTGGATCATAAGAGTCTATAACAATTGCATTGTAGGCTCTAGCTTGTCATTCCCTCAAAAAAAAATCATAACCAATATGAAGTCTTACACATGGATATTCATAGCCTATAACAAGTTCTGGGAAAAAATGTTTGAATTCCTTTATAACCATCTCATCAATTTCACATATATCAATTTTATTTACTGAAACATGTCGAGATACTTCTCGAATAAATCCCCCATCACCTCCTTTTTTGACAAATATTTATGCCTCATCCATGGCTCTGTCATTAAGGAAATGTCTCTCATCTATTTACCATTAATGCCTATCGTTATCATCAAGAATCCATTGTCAATGCCAATGCCAACCTGTATTTCCATATTGCCAACAACAAAATTTTGGAGAAGAAAATAAGAATATTCAAAGGGGGGCATCAATACAAAAGAAGCTAAAGAAGACAAGAAAGAAGCATGTGTTCAAGGGGAGAAACCCCAAATAGAAGGAATATTAACAAGGGGATTTTCATCAAAACCAAGTTCAAGTGGAAGAAGCATCCTTTGTCATTGGAGTCAAAGGGGGAGAGAAAAAAAATAAAACAAGGTTGAGTCAGGAAGCATGAAGAAAGGTGAAGTCAGCTTAAGAGATATAATATATCCATAGGGGGGGCAACATTATTTTACTAAGTTTCCATCAATCAAAAAGGGGGATATTGTTGGACATTTGATTTTCATTGATGTCAACCTTAGTAAAATAACATGTAGACATGAATCCCTAAAGTAAAAACCTAAAGAAAATTGAATAAGCCCTTGAAGTTATGATGATGTGAAGTTGAAGAAGTCCCAAAGTCCCTTAATGAAGACATGAAGTCGTAATAAATAAAATTCAAAGCACTTTATGAATTCATGAATTGGTCAAGAAGTCAAATTAAATATTATTGAAACATTGAAGAATCCCCCAAAATTATTGAAGATAAAAACAAGGGTTAAAGTTATAGGTTGGCCCTAAAAGTGAATTAAAAGGTGAAAATTAAAGATAAGTTATAGGAAATAAATTAAAATTGACCTTGGACATGAATAAATACACATTGGAAATTTTCATTTTAGGCATCCAAGTTCAATATATCTTAAGCACAAGTTCAAGGATGACAATCAGAGTTCAACGAAATTCAAGAGAAGGACCAAGTGCAGAAGATTGATGAAAACTTACATAAATTTCTCATATGGTATCGTAATCACAAGCTTCTTATCTTGTTGGAAAGCTTGTTGTAAGGGCTATGTGAACCCACACTTACAAGGGTGTATTTTTGGTGAAGGAATTGTTGCATGACTAGGGTTTCTCTCTTTTTCTTTATCTTAGAAAAGCCATGGAATAAGGTTTACCTTTTGATATTAGTGCATGGATAAGGGTTCTTATGGCATGATCCAGGGTTCCTCTCTTGGAATGACCTAGGTTTGAATATGATGACGATGTTAGGGTATTGAAGGAGCCAAGGGAGAAATGAAATCTATGGATGGTTGTTTCTATGTTTTTTTAAAGATAGCTTGGATTAAGGCTTGATAAAAGGGACGGTGATAGTGATAGTGTCAAGTTGATACTCTTATTCATATCAGGCTGGTAGGGAGGTGCCAAGCAGGGGAGTTGTTGCTCGAGAAACTAGGGATTTGGAGCTTGTAAATTAGGGGGTTAATCCCCCCTTCCTCGATTCTTATTTTACGTCCTTGATCCCCAATTTATAACCAAATTTGACCATATCCCCTTTCTAGTTTGACTAATTTATATATTAAATAATCATTTTTAAAAATTACTTAATAACAACCAATTCCTACCAAATTCTTTATTCCCTAAACCTAGGCCAACTCTTTTCTTACAATCAAATGCTTCTCATGTTTCCCTTGATGACAGGTGGAGTGTCCACTTGAAACATCAGACAGTATCTTAAGCTTTTACATAGTTCAATCCATAATTTTATACATTATTCTCAATGATTTTTTCTCTAGTATGGGTAATGATTGTTAACACTAACAAAAAAAGTTTATGATAATCAAATCCTAAAATATCACTTATCCTAATTTTATGTATGACAACAACAACTCAGAGAAAATGACTTCATACAAATATCTCAGAATCAATATTCATCACAAACTTAACTCGAAGTATAGCATTGAGAAAAGGATTAATGGAGAGTGGAAATCTTATTATAGACACAAAAAAAGTTGTAAATTAACAAACCTTTGGATTTGGGATATGAAAAAACTCCTCTTTGAGAATATTCTCACTCTTATTATCTTATATGGATTTGAATTTTGGGGTTGCAACATATCCATAGAATCATGGAGAAGGATAGAGAAAATCCAAAAGCGCTTTATAACATATGGTCTCAAAATTAAAGGAAATGCACCCTATCCTTACCTCCTCATAGAAGAAAGTCCCTTCCCCATTGAAAGCATGGATATGAATAGGTACCTAATGTACAAGAACAAGATAAAAAACAAGGGTGAAAAGAGACATCCTAATATTGATTCATACTGTAATCAAAACTACCTACGAATTAAGAGAGGTTGGATTAAAGATTCCATGTTTTGGATAAATTATTTAGGAGTTGAGGAAGAGGTCATTCTGCATAATAGTGATAGTATTAAAAGTAATTTTACATTTAAATTTAAGGAAAAATTGTGGTGAAATAAATAATTAGAGGATCATAGAAAAGTAAGAAATTAAGGAGGTGATCAACCTTAATCTAGAACATCGAAAGTGTCTCTCTACTTTAACTAGTGTAAAGAATAAAATCAACATTGCTAAAATAAGAACAAACTCTCAAGAGCTCCCTAGGGAAACAAGGTGTTGGACGGTTCCTAAAACATCATGGGATGAAATAATTTTTCATATGTGTAAGACGATTGAAGATGAAATCCATTTTATCATAGAATTTCCTACATACAGTCACATTAGAGAGCAACTTCAAATTTTTTTCTACAATACTTACCCTCCTAACCTTTTAACTCATCACAACTATGGTGATTTAAAAATGATTCTTATAAATATTTTCGACCACATAAATAAAATTCTAAACAAAACCAAGTGATTCTTTACCTTTTTTGAAGTCACGCAGACCAAAGCTGGGCTCAGTGGAAGTTAATAACCATCATAATCACACACACACAGACACTCCCCACACACACATGCGCGTGTGCGTGCACTTTCCAAAGAAAAGCATAATAAATACCCTCCAAGTACTTCCCCATGATTCATTGATGGTAAATAGGGTAAATCGTTATCCTCGATTACAAAGAATAACCCCAAGGGGATCAAGCAAGTCAATTCTATGACCTCCCCAACTTTGGGGGAAGGGATCTCACGACTGGTTCAAGACCACTTGAGCAAACCCTCGAGGATAGATCTTTGTCACCTTTACTATTAACTAATGTCTTATCTATATATTATATCACACACTTTCGCATTGGTATAAATGTTGAATTAACTCTCAATTCCATGGTAGTGAAATGACAATTGGTGGTACAATTTTTGATGGAAAAGATGATCATCAGTCCATATTTGATCTCTTCTCAAACTTTGTTTCCAAGTTTAATTATGTTGCCCTTCACACTAATTTAAATGAGGTCAACAGATTGTGGCATGAGTGCTTTATTCATGCCAATTACCACTATATGTAGTATCTCATCAAGTAGAACTTGGTTGCAAGGTTATCACTTGATAGACTTTGTAATGGTGTCTATCATGGCCACATACTTGGAAAGCATCCAAAGAAAATGTTTGATAAGGGAAAAACATGTAGGCCTACATAAGTTCAATACCTATTTCACAATGATCTAATGGGTCCATTTCCTACTCCTTCAATTAAAACACCAAATATGCCTTGACCTTCACTGATTATTATTCGAGGTATATATGGGTTTACTTTCTCAAGTAAAAATCGAAATACTTTTAGCACTTTTATGAATTCAAATCCATTTTTTAGAAATATTATAAAAAGGCCATTAAAATTATGCATATAGACAATGGGGGGGAGGGGGAGTATGTAAACAAGAAACTTGAGCTTCTATGCTTTATGTAGGCACTAAATTGTAGCATACCATCCCATACACTCCATAGTAAAATAATGTGGCTTAATGGAGTAATAGATCTATGAAGGAAATGAAAAATTGCATATTGCAGTATCGATCACATGATCTAAATTTCTAGACAGAAGCTATTAATTGAGTCTGTTACATCCATAACAAAATTCCCATAAATCCTTGAAGGGAGTCAATACTTTCAAAGGTGGACTAGTTAGAATCCCACAATAAATCAATTTAGATTGTTTGATCTTAGACATGGCTCATATTCCTAAAGACATTAGGCATGGAACCACAAAGCCAATATTGCATATTTGTAGTATATTGATGGAGATAAGAACTATAATATTCTCAACCCCATCACAATTTACCTAGTTATTTCCAGGAGTATTCATTTTCAAGATAGACATTTGAACATCTCTTAAGATGATTCTTAATCTAGATCTAGTCCAATTTTCATAATGAATGTTGTTGAAAACAAAGTTGATGATCCACTTGGACCGAGTCCTGGTGAAGAGAAGTATATTTCCTCTTTTTTGGGTGATGAGAGTGATGATAAAGGTTCTTCTACATATCCATAGGTTCACACAAGAAAAAAAAGTTTCCTTGGGTTAAATGGAATAGGAAGGCCCAACCTAAAGAAGTAGGGGTATGGATCCTTAAAGGGCCTTGGTAGCCAAAATTGTTTTGAGGTTAATTATAAAGGGTCAAGGCCTTTGGTTCAAGGCTATTTTTCAAAAGTATGTGCATCTCGAGTCAGTTTTGACCTAGATAAGGAAACCTAATAAGAATATAAATAATGTGTTAGTGATTTGGAAAGTAATGCTAAACTTCCTTCTCTGTGATAGGGGATGGGTTGGTGTGGAGGGTTGAATTTTTTTTTTTCTAATCAATATTGGAGAAGACCCCTAGGTGGCTAGATCCTAAATGTTTCCTGTTGATATGATTCAAGGGATTAGAGAAGTTGTTTAGTTTTTCCTTTCTCAAATTGTTGATCATGTATCCACATATATTTGGGGACAAGGAGGAGGTAAATTTGTGGAGAGGAGATGGTGGATTGTATTAGGGAAATTAATGTGAGAATTCAATATAGGGAGTATGAGTTAGTATCGGCATATTCCCCCCCCCCCCCACTTTTAGTGGAATATTCTCCAAAATAAGGGTACAAGCACACTAGTTCTTGAGGTAAAAGATAAAATTTTGTCTGGTGGTGGAAGGCTATTTGTAATTTTAAGTATCCCACAAAATCAAAGATAAATATGTGGGGTTTGATCAACAATAAGGTATTAACATAGGTTGTTATGCACAAGATAAATTTTGTAGGTGTAGATAGGACATCCCTTATGTTAGTCCTTAGAGGAATCAACTATACATTTAGTTATTCATTGTCCTTTCTCCTATCAAGCTAGAAGGAGCTTGAGTTCATCTCAGGGAAAGGATCTAGCTTGGAATGTTATCTCAATGGATGAATTCCTTATTATATAGTGTTTGAACACTAATATCATGAATTCCTTCCTATGCTTAACCTCTTCTAGTTGCTCCGAGGATTTGGATGACTAGGAACAAATGCAATTTTGAAGGAAAACCATTTTCCCCAAGTCAAGATGTTGCATAGGGTTGAGCATCTTAAATGATTTCCCTCAACACTTAGGTACTAGTATTCCTAGGATAAGTGTTGAGAAACAAATTTATAAGAATATTCCTTGGGCATATTTTGATGAAGTTTCCAAAGGTCAATGAACACCACTCTTGCAAGTTTATGGTAGGATTGGCTTTGGGCAGAAACAACTTGGTTAATCTAATGTATTACAAATGATCCTTTTAATGGCAAGGTAGAACAATATTAATAGCCTTTAGGTCTTTGGGGACTCCTTAAACACATTAAAATGGGACAAGAGTGAACTTGTGTGCTATACTTATTTATTTATGCATATACTTGAGGAAGTAAGAAGCTTATGTTTAAGTTTTCCCTCACTCTCTTATGCATATTTACAAGGAAATAAATTTCTTGCAAACTCTTTATCAAAGGAGGGGATTCCTCTTTAGAGGGGAATTTGGAGGGTACATAGGTTACAGGCGGTACATTTTTACAGTACTATCACCTGCCATTCATCAACTACCTCAAATTTGAGGGCCTATTGTCCTTAATATTTACTATGATTTCTATGTTTTCAATTTTTTCTAAAAGGGGTGGGTGTTGAGATGTGTATTTGGACTACATTTCTGCTTTTTAAGATGTGGTTTGTGGGCACATTTCGAGGATTTTTTTCTTATGTTTTAGGAAAAGGAACTAACAATCATTAATATGACATTTTTGTAAAGTTGTAGTTCTAAAACATGGAATAGATAAGATTATTATGCTTGAGGTACTAAAAGGAAAATCATAATTTTGAGGCTACATGTGTAGCATATTTTTGTGCTATACTTCTAGAAATTATTTTGGGCATTCTAAAAAAGGTACTTTTATTGATATTTAATAAAATTACATAATTTTTTTCCTAGGTAAAAATATCCATAGCTCGCGAATCCTCCTCATGTACATCTTGATAAATTTCCATGTTGGGCATGCTAGATGCTACAAGAAACTAGCAAGTTGGTTGGAGGTCTAACAAACACCAAGCATATGTGTTCTTTGTTCTAGGTATCTCCACATGTTATCTCTACTATATAATTGTTGCTATCAATCCACTACTATATTTCCATTGTGATAGATCCACAAACCTTTTAAGATTCCCTTGGAATTCCTTAGTGGAAGATAGTTATGCAAGATGATTACAACTCTCTTATGAGGAACCACACTTGGGATTTGATTCCCCTTCCTGTAGGAAGAAAAATTATTATCGACACAAGTGATATACTATAAAATTTTTGCAATAATTAGATGGGTTGGTAAAAAAACAAAAAATCTCGACCAGTGATAAAGGGATTCTCCTAGGTACCTATAATTGACTACAACGAGAAATTTGAACTTATTTCAAAGATGGAATCAATCCAACTTGTGTCATCCATTGTAACAACTCAACATTAGTAAGTTCATCAGATGAACATAAAGAAAACATTTCTTTATGGTGTTCTTGAGGAGGAGATTTAAATTGAGTAACCTCAGGGGCTCGCAAGACTCATCCATGGTGTGCATGCTACAAAAATCCATGTATGGTCTTAAGTAGGATGTTTAGGCTTGGTATGAAAAATTGACACATTCCTTCTTTCCTTTAGATTTTCCTTTTTTCATTTCGATCCTAATGTCTAAATTCTTTGGAAAGATGACTATCTCTTGTTTGTGGTATATATATCACTAGCAGTTCTTTAGGATCCATTCCTATTGTAAAAATTCATTTTATGATATGTTTTTGCTGAGTAATTTGGGGCTATTACACTCTTTTCTTGGGATTGAGATCACTCATTCTGATTCTAGGATCACCATGGCATAATCCAAATATGATCTAGATATTCTCTCATGATTTTATATGCAGAATTGAAAGCATGTTGTGACTCCATTTTCGATGTCATCAAACTCATGGATTCATGTTATTCACCTTTGGTTGATTACACCCAATATAGATAGCTAGTTGAGAGATTCCTTTAACATACTTACACTAGACTTTCCATATATTATGGCGTTGGCATCATTTGTAGATTTATGTAGGAACCACATGATTTGTACTGGAAGGAAGCTAAGTATATTATTTGTTACATTCAAGGAACACATAGGTTTGGGATACATAATGCAACAAGCTATGACCTTGATTTAATGGGATACACATATTCTATAGATGCAAAATCCACTTTGGGATATGTCAAACCCCAAAAATTTTGAAAAATTTAAAACTTTAAAAAATAGAATATAATCTTATTAAGTGTAGTAATTAACTGTTTGATTAGTTTATGTTACCAGAATTATAACTGAATGATCTTTTGTTACACTTAAATTTGAAGATGAGTTTCTTGTCAGTTACTGATTGTTTTCTGTTTGCAACCACAAGGGGAATTGCCATGACAGACTGGGCTTACTTAGCTTCCGAGCTAATGCAACAATTTTTTTCTTTCTCTTACAGATATCCAGGTAATGTTCGGGTCGCTGCTAACCAATCTTTAAAGTATTAGATAATAAATTGCTGTACCAAATCATTCAGTAAAAGTATAAGCATACTAGCCAGGTTTATCAAGTTTTTAAAGGTAAGGCTTTTCCTATACTCTCTTTAAGATTTTACTGATAAGAAGTTGGAAATTATTAGAGAATAAACTAGCTATTTTCCTTTATAGCATTAGCATTAAGTATCCCTATATAGTACTGGATCATTTGATGAGTTTACTAAAATGCAAAAGTAGAAGTAAATATTATTTCTTATCTAGCACAGTAATTACAACTGGGTTACCATATTCAGATCCTATTCTACTCATTCGTTGTTACTGCATCATGCCAAGTTTAAATTCATACTATGATTTGATCTGTAATTTCAATTATAAGGATCTGGAATTAAAAAATACCAATATATATACTTTTCTTACTTCCAGCAATTACCAGGTTTACTGTCTGATATGCATTGATTGGAAAACTACTTCTATTTCCAAGATTGACAACTGAATAAAATCTATAAGCACCTTTACAATTAGTCCTAGATTATCATGATTAAACTCATTTATGATTTTCCAGACTATACTACCAACAAGAATAGTGATAATAATTTACATAAACTACCTAACATACTCTTACTTACACCATCCTTGTAAATCTTTGAGCATGAAGGATAACAAAAGTCTACTTGTTATCATAAGGAATCTAAAACTATTAAGAGATTGTTATTATATTGGTAATAACAAGTATAATGGATTAGAGTAACCTTACTCCAAATTTGTGGGTTATAAAGCTTGAATTCTACAAGTTAAAGTCACATAAAGAAAGAATGACAAGTCTTTTACTATCTCTGCGAAACTATAGAAAATGGCATTATAGTAGTGAATTGTAAAAAACTAAACATAACATCACCCATTATCTTATAGACTTAAAAGAAATGATAAATCTCTTGTTTTTCACTTGAGACTAGGGTAAATGGCAATGTAGTGGTAAGTTTTAAGAACAACTTATAACTTGACATTATACCCATCTCCTTAACTTTTATAATTAAAAACAAATCCTCTAAGTCTAAAATACTTCAAGACTTACTCTTGAACGATATTTATAATGTGAAGTTTTAATATTGAAAAAGCATAGTTTATTATTTATAATGCATAGTATTAATACGCATTGTTCTAACATTGTGATTGTGAAATATGTGGCAGGTCAAACTATGGTATAGTGACCATAAGGGATATTCATGCTATGATTTTGTTTGGAAAACAATCAATGGGAATCCCGTCGTAGGACATTAGAACTTCGACCCACTTGCATGCAATATATTAAAACGCGACGTGGTCAATCCAGAGCCATGCATTGGTGTTATAAAGTCGTTGACTCAACCCTAATTTTCCATTTCTCCCTCGCCTTCGGGCTTGGTCGCTCTGTGAACCCTCCTGGTCCGATTTTTGCTGTTTTCACTATTGATAGCCGCTTCTATGCTGCTTCAGTCCTTCGTGCTCATCTATTGCATTGTGTGGGAGTCAGTAGTTTGTTGTTGGCGGCCATATGGTTGTTCAAAAACCTAGGGTTTTTCCCTTCGACACCATTGTCAACCCTGTCACGGCGTGAGTGTATCTTTCAACTTGATACTGTCCATGTTTCCATTGTGGAAGATATCCTTTGCTTCTTCCAGCTTGTTCTTCTCGGTGACAAGGGAAGGGTTTACGCTTCCTCTACTCGTAGTTATCAGGTTGTTTACGGTGGCTGCACTTCTTTCAAACTCGTCGGTAAGTCACAGGTTATTCCTTTGTCTTTCCAGTTCAAGAAATAGTTTAGCCATAAAAAAAAATAAAGTTTAAACTAAAACTGTTCTTTCGCTGCAGGCTTTGGCTTCTCTTTAAGGCGTGGATGGCACAAGCTTTGGCGGTTAGCTTTACCTGGTAAGCCTGGTTTTCACCATGGCGTTCCCTCCTTGCTGGTTTGTTAGGATGGTTAAGGTTTTGACTTTGAGTGAAGCGACTCTGTGGTAACCTCAGCTCTGTTCGGTCTTTTAACTGCATGTTAAAATGAATTTCTTACCAGGTTTAACCCTGTGTTGTAAATGGATGTTACGGCTTCAGTCGAAGTTATAAGCATTTGCCTTTCATCTGTATTTAAGATTTTCTATAAAAGAAGTACTGTATATATAAAAGGGCAATGGCTGTAAGCCTGCCTGTAGATGAGGTTTCGGCCTCTACATTTTGGTTCTTTGCTGTGCTCTTAACTTGTTCAGGGTTTTCACCCAGATTTTTGTAATATGACTTATTATAAAGTTTTCTTGTATCTTTGGGTTTGTTTATCACATACATTTTTAATTCTATGCTCTGTACAGGAATAAATAAAAATATAGGTTTATAACCACTTATACTGTGGATTTATGATGCGGCCGTAAGTGAAAACATTGTCTTAACTCTTAGTATTTAATTTACTTGTATAAACTAGACTTGTAGGGTTCAACCCTAATTTTTACAGTTGAGAATAAGTTCAATTTTCTTAATCTGCCATTATGAATTAAATTGTAAATTCTGTCTGTAACTGTGAGTAAAATAAATGCATTAAACCATAATGGTTAACTCGATGTTTAAGCATTTTACTGTTCTGTTATTTCTTTTGTTTAAAATAATATCTGGGTTATTTTACTATTGATAAACTCTTTATTTAATAAAGATACTATTAGGGTTATGTATTTTGATTTATCTGTTATGTATTAACTTCTTAAGTTATATGTAGGGTTTATACCCTTATACCAACATCATAAGTGTTGATTCTACTTCCTTATGTTATTGTTAGTCATGTTATAAATACTGTGATTTATCTTGTTATAAAAAGAATTCTGGAGATAAGTACTCTCCAGGTTTTTGTTAAATAGCTTGTTATTAAGTTTTCTGAATTGGCTTTCAATTTCTATAAGCCTGTTGTATTCTAGTTATATTTTTTGTTTGTTTGTTAATAAGCGAAAAACCTTCTATTACGATGAGAAATTAAAATTACAATGATCAGAATGGTGCCATGGAGGCCACCTATCTCCCCAGTTCAGGCTGCTCAAGAGGCCAGCGAGACTGTGTAACAACAAGACTCATACATACTATCTAGAACCATACTGATTATCAAAACGATCTGATCGGTGTGGGTAAAGGTCCCAGCTAACTGCTCAACTAACAGGTGCTCTTGACCACTGGCGCCCACTTCCTCTGCCCAGCCTTCTCGAACTCTCTTATCAACCAGTGTGTAAATCATAAAAACCTGAGCAGTCTGAACCGAAAGACTTCTCCCTTGCAAACTCCAGCGTATCTCAACCCTCCTTCATGGCACAAATGTCACATGCGTTGCCCCTGAGCCTGCCGATCTATCAACTCTTGTGCAGCCGATCTCAACTGACATGGGAAATGGGGGGGTCGACGTTGAGAGTTGCCTTACATGGTTGTTATAGTCGACCTTAGCAAGAGATTGACACCAGTGGAAAAAATCCCTTTCCTCCACTTGACTGGGAAGCACCACTTGGAAAGAGATGCCAGCCCCTACCCCTTTGTTGGCCGCTGCATCCACCACAGAATTTCCTTTGCGTCGAACATGCAAGAACGTAACCGTCGGAGCCGCATGAAGAATTGAGAGCAACTCCTCAATTCTGCTTTCCCATCGCCAGTTATGGGAGATCTTAGCGGTTGAAGATCCCGCCTGGAGTCTGGCAGCCATTGAAATTATAAGGCTCGAGTCTCCTTCCACAATTAATGGGGATCATCCGATGTCTAACGCCCATTTGAGGCCATAGACCAAACCTTCCAGCTCTTCCAGATTATTTGTGCTGTCACCGAGATCTCCCCAGAAGACCCCCAGCATCTGTCCCTCGTGGTTACGAGCTACTCCTCCAAAACCAGTCGGCCTCGGATTCCCTTTTGCTGCCCCATCAAAGTTTAACTTGTATGACCCCACCTCAGGGGGTGACCAACAGTCCGGGATTTTCCTGGTCACCAAGTGAACACGAGTCTCACCCTGGTAGGTCGAGATCGAGAAGACCCCCCATTCATTCAGAATAAGTCGTTCCTGGAACTCGGCTTTGAATTCCTCCACGGTCCAAGGGTTCAGACTTAGTTTTTCTTTGAGGTGAGACTCTATGTTGAACCAAACTTTGTCTGGTGATCACCTTTTCCCTTCAAAAATACGCCTGTTGCGTTCCTTCCAGATTTCCCAAACAAGAAACCCCGGAAAGAGCTCCCACAATTGGTTAAGGATTGCATTCTTAAAAATATTAGGGGGCCAGTTGGAAATGGTTTCAGAGGGATTTCCTCTGACCCGAGCCCATCGTTTGAATCGCTGTTCTCCTCTGTCCCAGAGCTCCGAGGAAAACCCACAAGATTCGAGGAGATGATCCAAAGTTTCAGGGGCAGAGAAGCATAAGACACAACAAGAGGGCCCATTCATACCCCTTTTGAGGAGGTTATCCCAGGTGAGGACCCTACGACGAAGTAAAAGCCAACAAAAGGAAGCTATCTTCGGCCAGAAGTGATGGTGCCAGATTTTTTTCCATTTTTCCTCCTGGTGGCAGCCCTCCCCACTCTGTTGAATCTGAAAAGCCTCTTTGATCGAAAAGGTTCCTCTATTGGTGTATCCCCATCTGATCACATCCGGGATTTCCACAATGGGAATCTTGCGACTGGTGAGTTCCTTGAGAAAGTCTTCCAATCTGTCTTTCGGTATCAAGTGTTGCCACCATTCTCTTGGCAGCCATGTCTGATGGAATTGATCAGGGGTAAGTAAGATCCATAAATCCCTAACTTTTTCCTTGCCATGATTTTGGAGCTGTGTCTGAAGATCATCTATACCTGCTAAGTCAGCCAGCTTCCCTTTTTGTTCCCAGGCATCCCTCAGGAAGAAAGCTTCTCGGCCGTCTCGAATCTCCCAAAAGCTATGTTTCTGAACTAAATCACGATTCTGTTGGGCCATCGTCTAGATGTGAGAACCTGGAGGAGTTCGGTCATAGCGAATGAGTTGATTTTTTGGCTAGAGGTGAGCATACTTATGATGCCACACCATGGCCCATGGTTCAGAAGTATGTGTCACCCATCGCCACTAGATCTTCGCGCCCATTACCTTGTTGATGCTGACCGTATCCCTGAAACCAAGCCCCCCAGCTTCCTTGGGCCTACAAATCGTAGTCCAGTCCACTAGTGCTTATTTTCGGCGATCATCAGTGCTTCCCCAGAGGAAATTTCTTTGGATGTTCCTTATTTGTTTCAAGACCGCTTTAGGTGCTAAGAGCATCGAGAAGAGATACAGTGGCATAGCTTCCAGGACTGCTTTGACCAGAACCATACAACTTGGAAGATTCAGGGCACGATAGGTCCAAAGAGTCAGTTTCTGCTTCATTTTGTCTAGAAGTTCCTTCCACGATACCTGTTTGATGGTGGACTCTGCTAACGGTGCCCCTAGATATTTCGAAGGCAGGGTACCTTCTGAGAACTCCAGAATGCGAAGAATATTTCTTTTGGCCACCCGAGAGGTGTTAAAGAAGAACACCTGAGATTTTTCCTTATTGATTTCCAAACCACTGGCCAGAAGGAAGAGATCGAGTCCTTCTCTGATGCTGCGAGATTCCTGGACCGAAGATGGCCCCATCAACATATTGTCATCAACAAATTGTTGATGCGTCTGAGCTGGCTGATTCTCACAAAGGTTGAGGCCCTTAATCGGCCCAGAATTCTGCATGTCTCTGAGCAATCTGCCCAATCCCTCTGCAATGATTATGAAGAGAAAGGGGGATAGGGGATCCCCCTGCCGGATTCCCCGATTAGGTGAGAATGGCTGAGAGGGAGAACCGTTGACTAGGATGGAGAAAAAGGCCGAGGACACCAAATTGATGATCCAGCTGATCCAATTTTCCTGGAATCCAAAGGACCTGAGGACTCCTTCAAGAAAAGCCCAATTGAGTTTGTCATAAGCTTTAGAAAGATCAAGTTTGAGCAACATACCAGGGGTTTTGTTCTGCTTCAAGGAATGGATGGATTCATGGATGAGAATGATGCCATCTAGAATTTTCCTTCCTTCTACGAAGCCCGCTTGCTCCGGAGAAATGAGGACGGGCAGGAGTGGCCGCAACCTATTAGCTATAACCTTTGTGATGATTTTATAAATAACATTGCAGAGGGCGATTGGTCGAAACTTGCCGGGATCCTCCGTTCCCTGTTCCTTGGGAATCAACGTTAAGAAAGTTGCATTAAAGGCTTTCAGAATACGCCCTGTCTTTCTGGAGCTTTCCACGATGGCTAGGAGTTCATCTTTTAACCACTCCCATCCTTCATGGAAGAAGTTAGTAGTAAAGCCGTTCGGCCCTGGAGATTTGTCCTTGGCCATTTGTTTCACTGCCTCCTCCAACTCTGGCATCTCCACAGGTCTCATTAGAATTTGATTATGTTCCTGTGTGATAATCCTGGGAATATGGCTGTAGATCTCCGCCAGGGCTTGCCTTCTATCCACATCCGGTTCCTCAAGTAGATCAGCATAGTAGGAATTCAGAATTTCTTCCAGCTCCTTTTGCTTTTCTACCACAGAGCCGTCCCCTCTTTTAAGCCTGACAATTCTATTACTATGATGGTGTTGGACTGTAGCTTTGTGGAAGAATTTGTTGTTACGATCACCATCCCGGAGCCAATGGTTCCTGGACTTTTGCTCAAAAACAACCTCCTCCTGCTTTACTTTGAGGTTAAGTTCTTGGAGGAGAACCCATTCTTGGTCTTTTAGCTCTGCCATAGGACCCAGCCTGTGTAGTTCTAACTGAACCTCCTGAAGGCATAGGTCAAGCCTTTTCTTTTACTGAAAGATATCTTCGAAGGAATCTTTGTTCCACTGCTTAATCCGACCTTTGAGAGCTTTGAGTTTTTGTTGGAATCTGTACATGCAAGATCCATTTCCTGGGTCGATCTCCTTCCACCAGTCTCGTAGCTTATCCAAAAAACCTGGCTGCATGAGCCAGAACTTTTCAAATCTGAAGGGTCTCCAGAGATTTTCGACCTGAATGGACCAATTCAAGCTAATCGGCCAATGATCCGACCTTGATGAGGGTAGAACCATGGCCTCCAACTTGCCTCCAGCCAGCATGATGTCTTTCGAGATGAGGAATCGGTCTAGGCGACAGGAAATGCTATGATCCCCAGCTTTGTTGTTATGCCAGGTGAAAGTACTATTGGCCGTGCGTAGATCCACAAGGGCCAGGTCCTCTATTGTCTGATTGAAGAGCTCATTCACTTGGGACAGCTGCCACAGCCCGCCCTTCTTCTCCTCTAAACTTCGGATGATATTAAAGTCCCCTCCCAGGACCCAAGGAAGCCCCCCTGCTTCCTCCTTGAGGGCATACATGGAAGTGATAAATTCAGTTTTTTGAGTGCTTTGCGGAGGACCATAAACGTTGGACAAGAACCCAACTTGATTAGCTCCCACAATCTGAAAGAAACCTGAGATAGAGAAATGGGTACAGCGGAAATTCTGAAGAGAAACCAACTGAGGATTCCAAAGGATGCCTAGAACACCAGCCGAACCCTTGGAATCGGTAGCCATCCTATTACATCTAGGCCAGGCTTTCCTAGCTACTTTTTCCAGATCCTCCCCCGAGCATTTAGTTTCTTGGAGAAATATAATCCATGGCTGTTCCACCTCTATTTTCCTCTTTAGAATGCGAATCTTTAAAGGGTTGTTACAGCCTCTTATATTCCATGAGGTAATCTTCATGAACAACTAATTAGGGTTTAAGAGCCAGAGCGGCCTCTATGGTCGGGTACTGGCCAGAACTGATCAACTTTTTCCCTAGACATTGGATCCTTTGTGTGTTGGTGGGTCTGCCCCGCTTTTCTCCCTTTCCTTTTCGTTTGCCTTCAACTTCCTTTAACAAGCCCTTCTGAACCCCAAGGTTCTTACTGGTCTTAGAGATAATGATGGCTCTCTCTAGAAGGTTTACCTACTGAGGCAAGATATCCTTTGGATTAGTGACTGCAAAAGCCTCTTCTAGTCCGTCCAGATCCAGGTCGCCTAAGATCATGTCCTCTGCCTCCGTTCCTTCCTCCGCAGTTGTCCCATCTTCCATTATAACGTCTTGAGTAGGTGTCTTCTCCCCCTACTTCGGATCTGATAACTTCTCCTCACTTGCCTTCTGAGTAGCCTGTTCCTTTGTTCCATCCATGGTGGAGGGTTCTTCTTGCAGAGCTACAAAACGGTTTTGGGTGTGAAGTTTTTTATTGATCTCAGGGCCAGAACCATAACCTTTCTTGGTTGTTCTCTTTCTGTTGGTAACCTTAATGAATCCCTCTGCATCCTTACCCACTGGTCCAGCCGCTGATTTCCCAGGGGAATCATTTAGGGGGTAGTCCCTAAATAGGTGGCCGTGTTCATGGCAATGGCGGCATCTAAAAGGTAACTATTCATAATCGATAGCTTGAATCCAATCCTCATCATCGTGTGTTAACTCAATAGCTTCAGGAAAATCCTGGGATATGTCGAGATACACACACAATCTGGCATATGAGATGTACTTAGCCTGCTTTGTCTGCTCCGAGATCTTGACAAAATCACCAAGAGTATTGCCAATATTCTGTAGGCAGCGAGTATAGTCTTAACCAGACCGGGGAAATGGTCATATTTTTAGTGTCAGGATTGAAGCGCTCTTTCCAGGTACGTAAGTACAGCCCTGCTGAGTGAAAGAAGTATGGCCCGTTATCAAAAATTCTCACCCTGTCCTCGGAATTGAAAAATACCACAGTAAAAAACCCCTTGGCACCGAGTTGAAGGTTGTAATGCCCTTGAGGCTTCCAGGTGGTATTAGTCCACCATATCAGGGCTCTTTCGTTCGGCCATAGGCCAATAAACTTCCCAATCAGGGCGTGATCTTTCAGGTGTTGAACCTCGTCCCTAAAACTCATCGATCTGATCTTCAGCTTTGGCACTGCCTTGGATTTAGGCATACATTGTTCGGTAATCCTCCCCGGCCCAACAAATGCATCCAAAAGAGTTGCACCACTAGACCCTTCACCTCCCGTCGAGGATGGTTTTTAACTGGATCTGTCCCCTTTCCTTTCTCGGCCACATTTACAGAGGAAATAGGAGGTGTCTCCACCCCCATGGAGTTCTCTCCCATGCGACCGTCAGGCCTGTGACACGAAGAAAGTGGGGCTTGACCCGACCTAGAAACGACACTGCCAAGACTGACACAGAACCAGAACCCTAGAGCATCATCGCGACCTCCCGCCTTCCTTCACCTCCTCTAGTTTCATCTAAAAACCCGTTTTATCCCCCTTCTTCTAGTTATATTTTACTATTGCCTTCTGGTATTGTTTATTTAATTTGTAATATACAGAGTATAATTATTTTGTACATAATCCTTACTTATTTATTCATCAAGTATAAATAAACTAGGTTTATAATTACAATAATAAATTATTACTTAAAGTATTACTATTATAATGTATGCATTATAGATACATTATTAGTATTATAATAATGATATTACTTCTTACTAAGGTTTCCTTTGATTATTTTAAATGTTGTTAACCAATGTTTGGTTTAGTTTATTTATTTAGTTATAATGCCTGAGTATTTTTACATAATACTCATTCAATATTAAAGTTTATTCTCATATACATATCTATATAAATTCCTGTGTATATGATAACATTCATTTACCATATTTGAAAAATAGAATAATAGTTTTGAAATCTGTTTGAACTTAGCTGAAATAAAAGAAGATTCAGTAATTAAATAATTGCATTCTCAATCAAAATACAGACTAACACCACTCGGATTTAACTGTAAAATCAACCATTAAGTGATTAAATCCTACTGTCAGTATTGTCTTTTCAACATTAAGAGGTTAGATTCTTTTAAACTGGAAAATAAACATTATAGTACTTAAACAACAGAAATACTGAGTCTATCTTTTCTTTAATGCAGCTAGTATTTACAGGAAACAAAGATACGGTACTAGGAAGTAGTTTTTAAAACTATAAGAAAATAACTTATAAATTCCTGAAATACTTGTAGTTACTGAAAGTAACTAAATAGGAAACTCGGTTCAGAAGGATATTACTTCACAATACCGAGGTACTGTGCTGGAGTACGGTCTGGTGATCCCAGATGTGGAAAAACACAGTAACTCTTAACAGATTTAACTACTGATATTCTAAGATACTAACTTTACTAAACTGACTAACTCCTCAGACATATAAAATAAACATAACATGCGTCCATTCATACTCAGTAAACATAAAGAATAAGTGACAGAACATGTTTAAGCTGTGGACAGCAACAGCAATGGGAGGTCGTTCCTCCCTACCAACTCCTGGAGAGCGCTCAAACAACGACTTCTTAGGACCCCCGAGCTTGCTCTGGTCTCCCTGGCTGGAACTAGGTGCAGCAAAGTCAGATACCAGTCTTCAAACTCAGTATTAACTCAGAACTATCAGTTAGTTCTCTCAGCCCAAAAAGATGTAATAAAATCAAGTTACTGCAGCAATCCTCCTAAAAACAACTTCCTTACTGTATTTCCCTCTTCCTCAATGGATTTCCTGAATAACATTCACCTGAATGAATTCTCTCTGGAAAATAACTGAGCAGCCTCAACTCTCTTCATTGAGTACTTTTTAAAATATTGCCTAGGTCTTTTTTGGGTTAACTGTCATTTAATGAGCCACCTGCTCTGATTCCACTTTCTTGGGGAATCATGACCCCAAATATAGGGAAGTTGCCACCTGCAACTTAGGAAGTGTTTGAGGATGGCAGCAACTTAGGAAGTGTTTGAGGATGGTGCCACTTGTCTTTTGCCTTTCCACCTAGTTCCATCCACCAGTTTGACCAGTAACTTCTTTTTAATAGCTCTCCCATGCTGTTGTCTCCATAATTTATTTATTAATAATAAAATATTCTGAATTACACTCCATTACTGTTGACTCTACTGAGTCATCAATCCCTACTTAGGATTAAGTTTAACATAATGTCTCAGAAATATAATAAAACAATTTACATAATTTTACAAAATTGGGGTATGTGACAGGATACCTCTTCTCACTTGTATCCACTCTTATGTGTTGGTCAAGTAAGAAGCATTCAATCATTGATTTATCTACCACAAAGACAAAGTATCAAGGAGCTATCAATGAAACCACTAGATCCATCTAGATTCGACATATTCTCACCAAGTTTGGAATTCAAGACCATAGACCATCTATGATTTTATGTGATAATCAAAGCACCATTACTATCTCATAATATGTTATTCAATGACAATGAACCAAGTATTTATATTCATATGAATTTCATACAGGAGCTAATTCATGGACAAATCATTGATCTCAATTTTTGTCCAATTATGGAGCAGATTGTTGACATCTTCAACAACCTTAGAGGTAAGTTCATTCATTTATGAGATCTTCTAGGTGTGCATGAGGCTTCTACTTCAAAGTAGGATACATAGTATTCTCTTCTATCCTTTTAGTGGTGCTGGCGGAAAGGTTGGGGGTCACCCTTTGGGTTTCTCTTCCTCATTTTTTGAGGGGACCTTTTTCATTTCAGTATCTAATATGACTACACATTTGTCAAGTCCTATTTTTTTTTCCACATACCAACTCAAGTTGTTTTTAAGGGGGGGTGTTGGTTTTTATGGTGCATGTTCCTTCCTTGCATAAAAACGCTATTATTTCCTTTAGTTTGTTAGTTATTTAATGTGCTTATGGTAGTTATGCTTAGATTCTTTTCTTCCCTACTTTATGGAGGGATTTGTGATAGTTCTTGAATGGATTTCCCCCCCAAAATATCTAGAAAGAACTTGTATTTGTATTTCTTAGAGTGATATTGTTTGGTTGATTAAAAAGTTAATGAGCACAGTGATACTCTTTTACAACAATATGGTATTACTTCTTTGATTTGTGTTCATTTATTTAGACTCTTGGTCTTGGGTGGTTTCATAGAAATTGAATCATGGATTTGTAGCCAATGATAATGAAATTCTCTAGTCATGCTACTCAACCAAACCTTATAAATGGAGGTACTAATTGTGAATTTTATTATTGAGTTACCAACTACATCAAGGCAACATGATTCTATCATGGTTGAGGTGGATATGTTATCTAAAGTAACATATTTTATTCCTATCATGTCCACTCATAAGGCCGATGGCATTGAAAAAATAAGTATGAGTAAAATATTTATATTTCATAGGTGATCAAATTATAACTAACAAGGATACTAAGTTGAAATCTAACTTTTGGAAGAGTCTTTTTGAAGGCTTGGGCACCCAATTGAATTTTAATACTTCTTACCACCCACAGACAGATGGATAGAATAAAAGATTAAATCAAGTGATTGAAGGCATTCTTCATGTGTATGTGATGCACAAATCATTTAGTTGTGAGGATAAAATGCACCTAATAGGGCTTGCATATAACAATGGGAATCAAACATCATAAAACTGAGCCCATTATGAGCTTTATATAGAAAACATTGCAGGTCACTAGTGAGTCAGGCTAATCTAGTAAACATAATTGTGCTTGGGCAAAAAAAGCTCAAGGAAATGGACCAAGTTATTTCTAAAAATAGGAAAATTTTAAGGCACCCCAAGAGAGATAGAAAAAATATGAAGATAAAAATATATTGCATAGGAAATTCCATGTTGGGGATCATGTTTTCCTCCTTGTGAAGGGAAGGAAAAGTTACTTGAAGCTTGGAAGTTGTGCTAAGTTGGTACCAAAATATTGTGGGCCATTTGAAGTGCTTGATAGGATAGGGCTAGTTTCATTTAAACTTCCATTGCCTACTGATGCTAAATCTCATGATGTTTCCCATGTTTCATTACTTATTAAATGTGTACATGATCCTAACCATTTGATTGATTTAGATTCCATCTAGGTCAAATGAGAGCGAGAGTCCAAAACATAGCCACTGTGCATCATCAACAAGAAAGTTACATTGATTTAGAACTAATCCATCGAATAGATGAAAGTGTAATGGAAGCACTTTGAGCCTAATGAGGCTTCATGGGAGATGGAGGATTCCATGGAGGCATATTCATCTTTAATTTTATTTTGGGAAGCATTGAGGTTAGTGTTATTCCAAGGGGGAGGGGAACATAATTCCTTTATTTTTACCCCTAGTAAGTATTCAATCAAATTATGCAAATGTTGTAAATATGCTAGTGTAAAATCCTAGTGCTCAGCTAAAGGCTGAGGCTTCTAATGAATGACTAGGCATGTCTAATGTAGATATAAATGTATGGAAAATGTGTTAGGCTTGTCATGATGAATTAAAGCTATGTAAAAAGTAACATTGGAATATAATATATAGTGGTCCAAGATGGTTGCAAAAAGTACAATAAAGGCTATGTTTCCACTAGAGGGAAAGAGGGAAGGGGGCCTACAAGAAAGTAAATCCTCCATAACCAAGTGTTCATCCTTAGAACTCATGTCATTTTCCACCACGCGCCTTAATAATCCATCTACATCCTTTGAATTATTAAAACCAATCATTAGATGAATGTAAGAGGTTGGTGGGAAAGTCTTCTCATGTATCTATAGAAGCATGGGTTGAGTACAATAATTATGGGAATTGTAAGATTTGTTCATTCCTCCAATTAGAATTAATGGAAACCATCATTTCACCATTCCTCTCATTCATATTGTTGCTATCTTCCATTCCATTACTCTCATGTTCATGATTTATGCTACTCCTGATGTGTTCTCCATTGTTATCCATGGGAAATATGTAAATTGACAAAAATCAACACTAATAAGAGATAAATTATAGATAATTGATTAAGAATGATGGTTGTATGTGAGCATAAAGGATGGCCAAGTTAGGAAACCTTCACCCACAATATATTTTCTACTCTTTAGATTGTTGAGAGCCCAGTATTGATCTCTCATGTAATTCTTAAAAATAATACCACATATTGGGATCTTTCTTCCCACATTAAAGAGAAACCACATTAAAGAGAAATACTAAAGGGAATAATATCTTTGATGGACTATTTATCATAGAAGAAATCTTCCTTGTGTTTTATGGTGAAATGGTAGAGTTCTTGGATGTAAATTATAGATAATTAGATGAGATGCATTAAATTCTTTGAAGTTTCAAAGATGTGGATATTTCTAAAAGATAATAATATATCTAATAGCTTCCTATTCAAACCTCTTATTACATGCTATCACTATGATGAAGGGAGTACAATATACAAGAGATCTATTATTAAAATAATTTAGAATGAAATTTAAAATTCAGAAATAAGCATCATCTTTTTTTTCATAAGTTCAATTTTTATTAAAATTGAAAATTGAAAAATTGTACAAAGAGATTAAAAGTTTACTGTCATCTAAACATGGAAATAGCTTGGACTAATGGAGCACTTTGCTAACTAAAACTAGTCAAGATCTAAGAGCTAAGATTTTGCTTTTAACGGTAGAAAGATCCCCATAGGTTGGGGGTTATGACCACAAAACTAGACTTGAATTGAAATAGAACCATGTCGATAAAACAAAATGTTGCAAGATAGAGCCCTGAACAAACTATTCATCATTTGAAATATAAATTGGAGAGTCAATGAAATAGACTACATTAGAGGAAATTTCAACTCAAAACGGGCCTTTTAACTTTTATTCAAATTCCATGTCATCATGTGTTAGCCAATGAAATTGCTTTAAATTTGAATATCGTATAGGTCTTAAACACCTTTTTAATATAAATTTGGGGATAGGTATCATAAAAAAAACTACTTTTTTTGTTTGTATTTTTGACATATCTCCCTATGTTTTTACTCAAATTTCGATCGGGAGAGCTCGTTGGATGTGGAATTAAATTCCGCACCAACAAGTACCCACTCGGCATAGTTTTGATGGACCCCGCTACCCCAAAAATAAGAAATACCTGAAAAAATGAAATGATGACATCATCATTTTATTTTTTCAGGTATTTCTTTTTTTGGGGTAGTGGGGTCTGTAAAAAGTATGCCGAGTGGGTACTCGTTGGATGCGGAATTTAATTCTTCATCCAACGAGCTCTCCCAATTGAAATTTGAGTAAAAACACAGGGAGATATGTCAAAAATACAAACAAAAAAGTAGTTTTTTTCTTTTCTTCCTCCAAAATTAATAAATATTATTTTATTATTTTAACTATTATTTTATTAGTTCATTTTAGGAGGCCCATTTTGAGTTGAAATTTCCTCTAATGCACCTAGAATATGAGGCTCTGCCCAAGGGTTGGTCATGTTGTTGGAGATTGGGCTATCGATAGAATATCATCTGAGGAGGAGAGTCAGTCTACTAGAGTCGATTGAAGGTTTTACTCATCGGTTCCTTTGTGAGAGCATTAAGCTTTGCATTGATACAAGCAGTAGAATGCAAATAAACCTAAGTGAGGTGCCTAACCTTATCCCTCTAGGCGCTCCAAGTAGGCACCCAAAATCAGACCCAGTGTCTGATCGCAAAGACCACCATTAGCACTGTTAGGTAGATCTTGGCTTAAGAGAGTCTTGGTATACTAGAATAAACCCAGGGTTTTGGTGTAGCAGTATCCTTGCTGTGGGTGAAACACGCATCATCCACCATGCTTCCCATCTTGGCATTAAGTTGCTCCTAAGTCGGTAGCTAAGAGCTTTCCTGAATCTTGGACTCCATAGAATGCATGCGGGCCTTAATGTCTGGAGGAACCAAACCGACATAACTAGCTCAACCTTTCTCCATTTCGGGTTGTGCACAGGGCGTATGCGAGCGAAGGGGTCTAAGACAATTTTGCTATCAATTTTCTTACAACGAACCATGATTAGGTAGCAACGGAGATAGGGGATGATCGAGGGGCGGGGTATTTTTTTAAGGATTATAATAGTATACTAAAGTGTAGTATTCTAGGCGATTATTTTGGATTGGCAAAAAATATATATATAGATTAGTAGGCGAATATTAAATATGAAAGATACAATTTACTACTAAAACTTGTATATTTTGGCGAATATTATGATTAAAAAACATACTTTATGTAAATACAAGAGATATTAGAGACTGAAAATGACCAAATAGCGAATTTATTTTTTGAAAAAAGACCCAAAAAATAGCCAATTGGCGAAATTTATCCCCTAAAAATTTCCCATTGGAGGAGGGGGAGACCAGAAGATATCGAGATTGAGTAGACAATGCAAGACGAGCCAGAAGAGAATTCAAATAAGAAAGCAATGATGGCAAAACATAGTCAAATCTTACTTTTTACTAGTAAGAAAATGAAACCACAGTCTTTCTAAATTATGCTTAGTACAATCAAATAGCTCCAATACAGACGCCATAATGACATGAGAGGGGCTTGAAAGATATGGAGAGAGAGAGAGAAAAATAAAGAGAGCTAGAGATCAATCATTCGTTCACGCAGAGCAGGCTTTCCTTTCCCAGCCATAATGACCACATTAAAGATATGAACAATGACAAAGTATGGGTAGGGTGACTGCACCACACGTGGCCAATCATAATAAAAGAGTTTAAAAAAAAAAAATTTACAAATAAAAATCGTGAACATTTTTATGGTTATTTCTCCCTTAAAAAGCAATTTTCTTGATCATCCCTTTTTAATTGGAGGTAGTTAGATTATTTAAGTTTTGCTTTATTTTTTGAGTTGAGTGGAGCTTAACATGTCCAAAAGCTAGAAAACGAGGCTTATCAACTTTGTAATGGCCACGAACGGTGATGGTCCACCATGAATGTTGGTGGTTTTTTTTTTTCATAAAAAAGATTTTATATATTATATATATAAAAAAGATATCATCTGTAAGATACAAAATAGTGACTATATGACACCTGGCCAAATCATCCACATCTAACTACCAGCATTGCTTCGTAATCCACCCATTTTCCAGTTACATATTCTGTCATCACCCACTAGGTATCTACCAGATTGATTATATAATATCCATTACAATACATCAATAGCTAAAACACCCCTAATGAATGTTGGTGGCTTGGTGATGGCGGTTGTGTTGTTTTGATCACCAATAACTGCAACGTAAAAGCTGAAAACAATGTTCTTCGTTCAATACTTGTATCCCTTACATGTCTCTTTTCGGTAACGTAGAAAGATTATGGTTTTTTATCTACTTCGAATATTTATAGGATGAAAACGTCGAAATTCAAATAGTCATCGTTTTTATTTTGAATTGGTTTCAATAACACCATTATTCAATATTTTCTAAAATATTAACAATTTAAAAAACATCTATTTTGGATTATATTTCGAGTTCGAAAAAAGTTTTGAGTTTTACAACTTTCTTACTTGAGAATTTTTATTTATTTTTATAATAGTTGTGTATATTTATTAGAGTTTTGTTGGAGTAAGCTAAAGTTTAGATTATTTGTATTTTTTTAAGTGATATGATCAGAATTTTAGGACACGATTTGTTGCTGAAATTGTAATTTTCATTATTAATTTGCATTTTTGAATGCATAAATGGATTCAACGCTATCCATTATCCTTTTGGGGGGCTGGATTACGCAAATCCAACAACTGAAAATTGTCTTTTCAACAATTTCTGCTAATAGGTGCAAATTATCTAAACTTTAGCTTACACCCTTTTTAGACATCACAGATTTCTTATACAAATGCATATACTTTGCCAATTCTTTTTCTAGATCCCATGTGGACAAACAAGAATAGTTCATGTATTATTTCAAATTCTTACGTTTATAAATAAAAAAACATATATGAAGATATGCATTATTTCCTACCTATCCCACAAAACCTTACCTATTCCACATAACCTTTCTTTGCTCAAGGGAACTAGAGGTGTCTCTTACTTTATGTCTTCTATAATCTATGTTGGTCATGGCAAATACAACCTTTCTTTGCTCAAGGGAACTAGAGGTGTCTCTTACTTTATGTCTTCTATAATCTATGTTGGTCATGGTAAACCTTGTATTTGTATGCCATTTAAATATTTTCTATACTTGCAAACATGTCTTCTTAACTGTTTTATATACATTATGATAACCATATAAAATATCCAAAAATGAATGTGGAAACCAAACCAGTTTCAAAATAAGAGTCACTAAGTAGTGAACAAGTTTCAAAATAAGAATCACTGAGTAATAGAAGTGGAAGTGTAAGCTACTATGTTAAAAGAGCATTGAGTGTAAATCAAATTCTTATCCTTTACTGAGTGAAATTATAACCCTTCAAAAGTTATATAAATGATATCTCATCACTATTGTTTGTCCAAATAAAAATCTATAAAAGAATTTCAATTTTGTATCTATATACTGTCGCTATGCCAAGAAATAATGCTCTTTGGAAACCTAAAGTGCACCCAAAATTGTGAAAGAACATGCTTGTTGCTTTAGTTCTCTAAGAAACTTTTTATAAGGCATTAAGATATCTACATGTCTTACATAGAAATAGTCATGTCCTCATTTCGTTATGGAGAATATTACACAAAATCCTAGGATATAAAGTGGTGTATTCTTCTTAAATTTATATAACAAATTACTTTTTTATAAACATAGTATAATTATAAATAAAATTATTATAAAATTAAGATTAATTAAAATTTAAAAAATAAAAGATTAAAAAAACTTTTAAATATAAAGAAAATTACTAAAGACAAGGATTAACTAAGATAGAATGGTGGAAATGAACATGTTTATCCACCCATTTCATCAACTTGATAGTTCACAAGGTAAGTTCCACACATTCATTGTTATCCATGTACTCAAATATAAATTTATATGTATAATACACACTTTGGAACAAAGTCAATAAAATAAGTCTTGACACTTCTCTACCTTGGAGTAACTCATACTTGTTTGGTTTTTTTATAGTTCTGATTGTTGTTCAGCTAGTTAGATGTGAGAAATTCTCTCCAACTTAGTCTCGTATTTATGTGTATGGTCCAGATATTTTCTCATGAATTTGTTGTTAGTTAAAGGAAGTCTTCATGTATAAATATATATTTGATTGAATAATAAAAATATAGTACAACTATGTGTGTGAAGATATGACTCTTGTATCAAGTTTTGTATCTCCTATAATTTAGGAAAAAAGAACATTCATTGTCCACTTCAAATTATAAATATAAAGGTATATGAATATTATGTTTATGTCGTGGTTTGTTTATCTTATGAAAATGCATGTATAAAAGTAAATTGATTAGCAGAGTCGCTTAAGTTATTGCTCATAGATAAGTCACAATTTAAATGCCACTAATAAATTATTAGTTACTTATTCGAGCCTTAATCTAGTTAAATGTGTTATCTCTCACAAACTGCCAGTTCAAAATTAAGAGTTATCCATGCATCAATTATTTTTTATATTTTTTAATAATTTTTAATTTTAAATTTGTAATGATTATCATTATCAAAAAATCAATTATATAGAGCACAGTCATAGTCATATAATCTAGAAAAAACATAAATACTTGTCCACCCCAAAATCTCAAATAAAAACATCTATCATATATTTAATTAATATAAAGACAAATAAACTAAGTGATGTTTTAACAGTTACACTTGTCCTTTGGCAGATATTATATCCGTTTAGCCTATGCTTCTTTACACAGCTGTATTTTAGGAAAAGAGTGATCTCACAG
Organism: Pseudotsuga menziesii; assembly: GCA_001517045.1. Taxonomy (NCBI): domain Eukaryota; kingdom Viridiplantae; phylum Streptophyta; class Pinopsida; order Pinales; family Pinaceae; genus Pseudotsuga; species Pseudotsuga menziesii. Next base: position 350,648 of record LPNX010831863.1, read on the forward strand.
TCCATAAAGAAAGCCATACGGATTAAGAATTCAATCATCCGTAAAAAGGATTTTATGAAAAAAGTGATCTCATAGTCCAGAAAAAAAAAGCCAAACGAGTTAAGAATTCAATCATTCTGTGAACGAATTTTAGGAAAAAAGTGATTTCAGAGTCCAGAAAAAGCCAAACCAATCAAGAATTCAATCATTCCGTGAAAGGATTTCAGGAAAATAGCGATCTCAGAGTCCAGAGAAAAATCCCAACGAATTAAGAATTCAATCATTCTGTGAAAGAATTTTAGTAAAAGAGTGATCTCAAAGTGCAAAAAAAAGACAAATGAATTAAGATATCAATCATTACCATGAAAGGATTTTAGGAAAAAAGTGATATAGTCCAGAAGAGAGCCAAACGAATTAAGATAAGGTCAATCATTACCGAATAGTTCTTACAGCAAATCGAGCTTTAAAATTTTGTAATATACTTTGTCGCTCATTGGGTTGCCTATCCTTCAAGCCTTGTCATAAGGGGTCAATGAGCAACCCTACCCCTTATTGGTTTTGAACATGTGACCTCCAAGTTGATAACACATGTTCTTAACCATTAGGCCCACTTAGGTGCTCTTTTGGAACATGTTACAATGTTATTCGCGTCACCATATTATGATTCAGGGTTCTTTTTATGCGGAACACAGTGCCAGTCCAAAATGGGAAGAAGCTGTAGTTCTCACGATTTAATAACCCAAGAGGAAGCGGAAAATATTTTGAATATTTACACCGCAAGATACATTGGATTTGGAAGAATGTTGTGTCCAGCGTTGAATTTTAAATCCAAATCCAATTTGATGGTTATAACATTGCCAAATATTCATAAATGATGTGAAATAGGTCCAATCAGCCAAAGAAGGCCCATAAGGATGAAGGATGGGCCACATGGAAGTGTAACCCCCAAACTATGTGTAAGGAATCCAATTATGAGGGTATCTTTGGAATTGTAACATCCCTGGCTAAAAATAGACCCTACGCTAGTGCTAGTGTAACTCCTAAGGAATATCATGAATCATCTCTAGATTAAAAATAGGCCAAGAGGGTGCACTAGTGAAGAATAACTCCCAAGGAATCTAGACACTATGATAGTTATGACAATGGCAGGTCCTAAAAATAGATAAGGAAGGTGCTTGAGGTGAAGTGGGCCCACAAAATGTATGTAACTCCCCCTGCACTCAAATTCCTAAGGTCGTCTAAGGCCTAATGTGGTCAAATAACATTAGAAGGGAACTAAAATGATCATGAATGATTACTCTCTCAACTGTCGCAAATTTTATTATTATTATTGCGGGAAATTTCGAGAATAAGGGAGAAAGGGCCTCAATAATTCTATAAAATGGATGTAGGCATGAAGGGGAAGAAATTTTGGTCATTTTCAGTTTGAATTGGAGATCCTTAGTGCTTCTCAAGCTTGGGATATGTGCCCCTTGCCATTGTAACTAGTTTCGGTGGTGCAAGATTCCACCCTAGCTAGCCATGAGAGAAGGAATCACTCTGATTTCTCTCTGGATATTAAATGAGTGGGTTTGTGTCCTTGTTTAATTGTTGGTTTGGGATCTTATTGGTTTGTTTGGATCTCAGTTTGTAGCAGCAATAGATTGTTGGTGTTTTTCCAATGGTTTCAAGTGTGTTGTTGATGTTCTCTTTGGAGGATGGTGCACTAGTGCTTGTGCAGATATCTTGGGGGAAGATGTATGAGCTGTATATGTTCAATATTTGATGGGGGAGACTCCATTAGGCACATATTTGAGAGTTGGGAGTTGAGATGATTCCATAGAATGTGCATTGGCATAGGAAATATTGTCATATGGAGCAACATCTTCTCTTCTTCTTCTCTGCTAATCTTGGGATCCTTCTCTACTCTAATTGTTGTAGGTCTCTTTGTATTTTGCAAATGTTTGGAATCCATCCGTGTAATGTATGATTTATGCAGCTGGTGGATTATGCTCCCAATGTCCGACTGTGAATGGTTCTCCACTTCGATACTCTATGAGGGTCGAACTCAATGGGAACTCCAGGCTCAGATGGTGGCTAGGGGTTCCAAGAGTGAATATGACAGAGTGCCAGTAAGGATCGGTAAAAAATTCTTATGAATGGGGGCCTTCGCCGCTCTTTTTACGGGAAATTTGATGGAAGTAATTTTTCCTTAGGGTTTGGGGAAAACCATGGTATTGGCATGTTATTTTCTGAGTTTCCAACTCTTTGTTGATTTTGAATATTTTTCCCATTTTATTTTTTATTTTTGTTTTTGTTTTTGTTTTTCTGGGGAAATATATTTGTGTGAGAACTATATAATTGTGTCAATATGACTATGTCACTTCATATTTGTAGGTTGGTGGAGGCCTATCTTTAGGGAAATGGGTGTAAAGGTATGATGACCAAGGTAGTGAGCTAGGTGAACAATTTTATGTTGTTAATAGATTTCCCCCTGATGTGTGAGGGCATGATCTCATTGTATGGCCGATAGACATCATAGGATCTTTATTGTTGGATGACAATGAGTGGAAGGGTAGTGAAGAACTAGAGTTGTGTCAGAGGATGGAGTACGTGTCGCACATGAATTGCAAGGGCTATAATTGGAAGCACGACTCCTCAATAATGGTTGAGGTACATATAATATCAAATAGATAACAAGACAGGCATCCCCATGATTATATCAATATCTCAATATACATAAATAGTGAGGTCCATAGGGGAACCTGAAAAAGAACTATTGTATACATCATGGTGTCCCTTTAAGGACTCAAACATGGATGAAACTGGTGGCCCAATGGAGGTTGATCTAAAAGAATGATATTGGAAACACTGGCATGAAACATGGATGCATGGTCACAACTGATGCACTGAAAGGTCCAATAATTAGAAGGACTCAGGCAACAGAGAATCTGAATCTCAGTAGTACAACATACTGCAACTAGAACTGGATATACTTGGAAGAGTGAGGGGCTTCCAAACAATGTCTCTAATGGAGCACTAGTACCCTAAGGAACATAATAATGATGGAGGGGTTCCATAGTGACTCACCAATGTGCTAGAGTCATGGGACATCCTTGGTCTTTGACCAACTGATGACAGGACCATTACCCTGTACGAATCTCAACGATGTGATGATGTGGCTGGTGTTGAGCAAGTGAGAGACAACCATCTGAAAGGGAAATAAGGACTTCCCTCAAAATGGTCCATAGGAACTCACCGACGATGGCGGTGAGGCCAGGGTACAGGGACCTTTGGGTTTATTCTCTGGGATAGTTGTGTTGGGGTTGCCAAAGGGAGACTTGCAACTACCAAGGAAATAATGGTTCCTTGATAGGAGCACGAGGTGTACAATCATAATGTATATGGAATATGATACTGACCTGAGACTTGGGAGAGTGATACGAGAGTAAATGAGTAATGGGGCTCAAACTTCCTTTGTTTAAAGTATAACAACAGGGTGCACCTAGAAGCATATGAAATTTATCTCAGGGGATGGGAACATAGTTGCAGGGGGGGAATGACCGTATTGAGTATGAATGAAATGAGATGACCTCAGAGGCAAAAAAAGTGGATAACAAAGGAGGGGAACTCCAAGGGTATCTCCAAGGGTGACTCATTGCAGAGTACTCTAAACAAAGGAAACTAGGAATGCTGCTGACACAAGAGTTTAGATGTGAACTACAGGGGTGATGAGAAGCATTGATTTGGCCTTCTTCATGGTTCAAGGAGATCAAAGAAGGTATATAAGTGTGCATGAGATGATACTGTTCATTTGGATTTATTGAGCCTAGTTCAGTTGATGATTTTTAGTGTTTTAAATTTTAGAGAGTCTGAAAATAGTAAGAGGACTCTACTAGTGGCTTTTTTCGTAAAGTTAGTCTCCAAAGATAAAAAAAACATAAATTAGTGTGCACTGTTCTAGTCGAAAGGGGATACAATATTCCTTTTTCATAAATAGTCCATCTGGCCCAAAAGGTTGGACTCAATAAACGAGATGGACATTCTTTCAATTCCTTTAATGGGTATGAAATAAACGAGATCACTCGACGATATTTTCATTGTTTAAGGACTCATAAAAGAGCTTAACAAAAAATACAAGCTAGGAGTTCGAGGGGAAAGGACAATAAGAGACAATATGAGGAAATGTATGCAGATTCAACTCAATATGTCAGACTATACAGAGTCCCAATACTAGGGGATGTGAACGACATGGGTTCCAAATGCAAGGGGTTCTATAAAATGGTCAACCATGTGAGGGGAGGATATACTGCAGGGCAAGGAAAATGCAAGGTGTGGCTGGAAGAATCCAGTTAGTCGAACAATGAGGGGGGAGTACTACAGGATCAAGGGGGGGAAATGGAGGGAATGCATCAACTCAACAGAGTGGGAGGATTCCCTATATGCCAGTTAAGGGCTTATACCTATAGAAAGAAGTTGGTACCGCGAGAAGAGATCACAACCCTAACCTGTATCTGCACACAAAACACAAATACTCGAGCATAAATGTGCATCTGGAATATAAAGAATGCATACAAACACATATAATACACGAGTCCTATGATGTCATGCAAATCGAGGCAGGCCTATAAGGTGGCCCAATAAAAGGTTAGTGATCCTAAGTAAAGGTCCCATTAAGCACGAAAGACATAGAATAGTGATTCCGACGATGCAAATGGTGTAAAAATAAATACAGTATGACATGTGTTCTTGGGAAGTGGTTGAGATCATGCAAGTGAAAAACTGAGCAAAGTTAAGGTCTTTCCCCCATGCTTTGGGCATGGGGTTTGTGATTATGGATCACATATGTGTGGCTCATGAGCTATGGGATAATTGAAGTAATGATATAGATGTGACGTTAAAGGTTAAAATAAGTGAGTATGTCCCCTATTCCAGGGTTGAGGTAGTCGGTCATGCCCCCTAGTCCAGAGGTGTCGATGGGGTGAAAATTCTCTTGTGAAGAGATATCGGCTAGACATTGGGGGGATATTGGAAAGGGGGTGTATGAGGAGGTGGATATCCATGGTGGAAATCTATATTGGTGATATGATGATGGGGGGTTCCTACGAGGGGGTGTATTCCCCTAGTATCAACGATGAGGATGAAGAGGATGAGTAGGAAGGTCTATATTCCTGCCCCCATGTTGTAGGCATGGGAATTCCTCATTGGTCCAAAAGGGTCGAACAGATAGATCAGAGGGTCTCATTCTAGTTGACATAATCATAGTGGTATGGGATGATAAGGAAGTCTCATTAGAGGATGAGATGAAATCAATGGTGTTCATCTCGCTCGAAGAAGTCACTAGAGGATGAACTTCTTCAATGATTGTGACTCGGGGCTCTATGGAGAGTCTACACAAGTCATCCAACATAGATCGATACTTAGGAAGATCTAGGCAATGGTGAGAATAGTGGCCATAGAGACCACAAACTACACAAGGGTGGCTTGTGTGAAGGGATTTGTTTTTGGGTATGGCGTTATTTGGAAACTAGACGACTTCAACCTTCTCTAGAGGATTATCATCTAATGTCTGCATATGGGTGTGTAAGATGGGAAACTTAGGGAAGTTTTGGGTAGTGTGAACCATAACATCGCACAAATCACAAGGAGCATTAGAGCAAATTTCAACTCAAAATCGGCCTCCTAAAAAAAATAGTTAAAATAATAAAATAATATTTATTAATTTTGGAGGAATAAAAGAAAAAAACTACTTTTTTGTTTGTATTTTCGACATATCTCCCTGTGTTTTTACTCAAATTTCGAACGGGAGAGCTCGTTCGATGCAGAATTAAATTATGCATCCAATGAGTACCCACTCGGCATACTTTTGATGATCCCCGCTACCCCAAAAACAAGAAATAACTGAAAAAATGTGATGATGACATTCTCCTGATCGAAATTTGAGTAAAAACACGAGGAGATATGTCGAAAATACAAACAAAAAAAATAGTTTTTTTTTATGATACCTATCCCCAAATTTATATTAAAAAAGTGTTTAAGACCTATACGGTATTTCAATTTTGAAGCAATTTCATTGGCTAACACGTGATGACATGGAATTTGAATTAGAGTTAAAAGGCCCATTTTGAGTTGAAATTTCCTCTAATGGTGGAGCTCGAGCTCAGGTAATAGCAGATGGATTCACGGAATTGCTCTAGTTGGTGTTCAGTGCATTTCCCCCTGCCTTCTTCTTGGGAGGATGTGGGGGGTTACTAGGGGCCATTTGGGATGCAGTATGAGGATATTCTGGGATCGCAGGCATGCTAAGGGACGATCGGTTGGTGGTATTAATAGGCTGGATTGTTGTAAAAATGACCTATGGGGTTGGACGAGGGTTTGGAGATGTAAGGTACCAAACTGGGAGGACCATAGTTAAACCTAGAAAATCGAGGGTTCCCATGACGAGTGTGCTCACAATTATTGAAGGTGGAAACATAAAAGGCATCTATTGGATGGGTGTGGCTCCCCACTGATTATCAGGTATTTTCCTCGAGGCAGGAACTGGAATTGGTTATGGTTGAGGTGGTTTTTGGGTTGTTGGTATATTAGATGAAAGAGTGCAAAGATATGATATCTGGACCACTGTCAGAGGTAGTAGTAATGTCAACAAAGTGGTAGTCATAGGGGATTATTGGAAGATACTTGGGTCCACGATAGTCAGTGAAGGAACCGACGCACTGTTGATGGTGTTATCCGCCATGGGGAGGATGTTTTCCTGAGTGTCCAACCCCTTATGGTCATAGTACACTGAGTTGGTTTATTTTGTCTATATTTTCATTGCGAGGAAACATAATGGTCCATAAAATAGTTAAGGGGATGAATTTCAATCGCATACTTGTAACTACAGCCTAGGAGGAGGTTGTAATCAAGCTGAACATTGACCACTTCAATATCTACGAGGGCAGTCTTGTTGTCCAACTCGACAAGAAAATTTGGTAGAATTCCCTGGGTTCGAGCAACACAGCCATGATAGGCGTGTAAGGCATTCAAGGATGGGTCTAACTTAGGTGACCCAATATTTTTCCATCCTCGAAGGTGGACATGATGCATGTGGAGCCCGCCTCATTGACGATGCAACAATTAATGACTAAGTTCCAGATGGTGAGAGGAATTTGGAAAGCAATCGAAGCATTAGAGGAAATTTAGGGTCTAACATGGGACTTATAAGAAAAGGAGCCAACAGTAAATTCTTATGAGTTGGAATTCAAGAACCAATATAATTTCAACAAAATGAGTCAACCATAATGGTTGACTTGACATATTTGTAATAAAAAATCTACCTTTTGTGTTCGTATTTTCAGCATATCTCCCTGCGTTTTTACTCAAATTTCAAATGGGAGGGCTTGTTGGATGCAAAATTTAATTTTGCATCTGATGAGTACCCACACTGCATACTTTTGATGGACCCTTCTACCCCAAAAACAAGAAGTACCTGAAAATGTGATGATGACATCATCATCACATTTTTTTCAGGTATTTATTGTTTTCAGGGTAGAAGGGTCCATAAAACGTATGCAGTGTGGATACTCGTTGGATGTGGAATCAAATTCCTCTTCCAACGAGTCCTCCCATTCAAAATTTGAGTAAAAACACGAGGATATATTGAAAATATGAACAAAAAAATAGTTTTTCTTTCTTCCTCCAAAAATAATAAATATTATTTTATTATTTTAGCTATTATTTTATTATTTTCTTTAGGAGGCCCATTTTAGACCTCAAAATTCCTCTAATGATTGTATTCATGTCCTGGACTAATCGAGATCAAAAGTCATCAAGCATGCATCGATGGGGTTGATGGTGCCTAATGATGATAACAAAGATTTACGCTATGTTGGGATGTTACCGATAACTTCTAAGGTTGACATGGCGGTGGGGGACTAGGCCAAATCATCCACAATGTTGTAATTGGGAGAAACCCGAGCATTAGGGTTGTTCGTGATGCAACTCAAGGAAAAATTTGGAGCTTTAGGGTTCACATCAGTCAGAGGTCTAGGTAGTTGCAAAGACTGATCCACTGGGGTGTAGTCCCCAGACTTGCTAGCAGAAGCAGTATTGGTGGCTGAATTGTACTGTTTTCATCGAGTTTGTACATTGACCTCAATTGACATGGTAAACAAATGTTGGACTCCTAAGTCAGGGGGTTGGATTGAATTTGTTGTATATTATGTTGTTGGTTGGGATGTGACCACCCCTTGAGTAGGCAAAGAGTTTTGCAATACCATAGGATGTTGGGTTGACCGAGGTGGAGGGGGATGCGCCTGAGGGGCAGAAGTAGTATCGCTATAGTTAACCTTATCCCAAAGCTCACAAGCTCTAGCTAAGTGAGGACAATGGTGGGTGTTTGTAGACATCATATAAAGAACACATGTGGTTAGTCCATAACTATGGGTTCTTTCCTTGTTTGCGTGGTTGATTAGGGTCCTGGTTGGCAGGATTAACTCTGTTGTCACCCGGGGGGTTAGGAGGTGGTTTTCTCCCTCCCCGGCATTGATTGTTTCCACGATTTCTACCTCATCTCCAATCAAGTTTTCCTTGTTGGTTATGGGGGGATGATGGAAGTTGTGTCAGTTTTTTTTGGGCATAAACTTTCCCTTATGGAACAAGAGGATTATAAGGCGGTGTTGGTGTTGTGTAAGTTAGAAGAGGATATGGGAAAGGATAGTAAGGGTTGGTTGCTGGGGGTGGTGAATACCCTTGATTTGGGTTTGCATTGGTAAGTCTTGGATAAGGTTATCCATGTGCTTGAGGATCCAACTAGGCTGAGGGAGGATAAAAAGGTGTGGCTCCAGATTTGGAGGTTGGTCGAGAAAGATTAGGGGCATAATATGGGATAGGAAAAGGTCCTGTCGTTGGTGAGGTGGAACTAGATAGAGCATTGTATATGCATGAGTTACCATGGGAGGGATATGAGTGTAAGGTTAAATTATGGATGTAACCAAACTAATGAGACCATCCACTGCATGTGATGCCCCTAGCGAGTCCTTGTGAGTGGATTCATCAGAAGGTGCATCTTGAAAAATGGTGTACATGTAACCTAAATAGGCGTATATCAAGGTAAACTGTTGGAATTTAAGGATATCATCTTCCTCCATTTGTGGAATTTCAGATGCAACATCCTTGGCAATGGCGGGGATGAGGGACTTTAAAAACTAGTCAAGAAATATTCTATCATCTAGCTTGATTTTGCACAGACTATGTCATCTACGCCATTCATGGATGTGGTCCATGATATGGGTGGGGGTGTTTTGGAAAAAATACAAAAGGATCTCGACGTCGACATTGTATCGAATGAGCAGCTGGAATAACTGCAAGAATGTGGAAGCAAGCAATGCGAAGGTGGAGTGGGTGCCATGTGACTGATCAATGTACCACTTTGGTGCGACACTAGTAAAGGTCCTCTAGAGAATACATAGCCTAACTAAGTCATAAACTATGAAGTTTGAATAACACCATAGGTGGAAGGACATTATGTGGTTCTGGGGATCTTCATCAACATTTCCTTGAATATAGGGACATCTGAAGGGAGTTTGGTAGAATTTGGTGGCCAAGCAGAATCATGGCGGATTAGTTGATTGGATAACTGTGCCAAATCAGGAAGGTTAAGGTCAACCATGAATGGAAGACTCAAGGGCCCATAGGATCCATGTGTAGGTAAATTCATGGGGGGTTCCCTAGAGGAAGGTTCTCGACATCTAGATTTCCTACATGGGGGTTACTGGAGGAGGGGGTTCCCATAGAAAAATAACCTGTGTATGGGTTTCCCATTATGACATGCCCAGTAGTTAGGTTCCAGATTAGGGGATTTCCCAAAGGGAGGCTTCTAAAAGGTGGGTTTCCTATGGGAGGATTCCCAGTAGGTGGGATCCCATCAATAGGGTTCCCAATAGGTGGGTTCTTGATGGGGGGTTCCTAGTAGGTGGGGTACCTGTGGGTAAATTTTTGCTACCAAATGATGATATGTGACCAACCATGAGGATGTGTGGAGGTGATGGATAAGAGTGGTAGGGGGGATCTGTCTCGAACGTGACTCGCCTGGAAAAGGAAACCATAGAAAGTGAATAATGGAGACTAGTGGCACAACGAAATCGGTTTAATGAAACCCAACTGTGGTGAGTTCCCTTGAATCCTGCGAGAGTATATCAGAGGAGTGATGATGGAGTAGTGATGTAAATGTGAAAGAGGGTTATGAAAAGGCTCAAAAATCAAATTACAATCATGTGTGCAGAAGGATATCTCTCAACAAAAGCGACACTCATGGAAACAACACACTCTAAAACTCTATTGCAATCCCATGTCACAACAAGCAAGTGGAAAAAAATTCCCAGAAAGCAAACAAGCAGTAACTACCTAGAAACAAAAAGGATCTCTAAGCTATCAGTTATGAGGGCACGTAAACACTTGACTAAAGAGATAGAATCCTTCATAAACTGTATCTTATGCAGGACAATGAAATATGTGTCTGACAATACGGCTTGTAAGATCAATAATAACTAAGGGATATCCCTCTATTGAGAGGGATCCTGGGTAAAATTTCCCTAAAAGAATGGAAACTAGGCTACCCCCTTCATGACACATCTGAGTAGGTAAATATTCCACTTTAGCCTTTGATCGTTGCACCCTTGGTAAGGTGGCATGGTAATGCAACGAGGACTACGATTATGTAGCCTTTGGTACAAACTGGAGTATTGTGTTCTACCTTGACCTCTGAAACCAATCTTGTGACTTCAACCCTCCTAAGGGAGAGGCCTACCCAGTAAATTCATTGTAATCTTGTCAACAAATACTAGGGGAGTATGGCACCCTAACAATCAACATCTATGTCTCAGATGTGAATGGAAAAAGGTGGATTATTTGGATGCCTACCCCTAGTGCCCTACCTATATATAATATTGTTTTTGGTCCCCAAGTGCGTTTAAATGTGCGTTCAATTAAGTAAATTTTAGGCTCACTTTGTTCTTAGGGAGTGAGTGGGTGTACAATTGGTGTGAACAATCCCAATGGATGCTAAAAAGAAATATCTGAAACTGAAAGTAAATGCTGAAAGAAATAATTGAAACTAAAAAATTAACTGTAATAACTAGCTAACTGTTTTGCAAAGGATACCTAGTAACATGTACTTATCAATGTAATATTTATCTACTTCTAAACTCGATTAGAGTCAAACCATAGAAAAACAATCATTCAAACCAATGCAATCAACCAAAAATGGAGACTGAAAACTACAGTGCAAGAAATCAAACAGTCAAAATTTGAAAAGTCAGGCATCTGAATGGACAGTTCAAAAAATTTATGTCACTCTCAGAGCATTTTTGTCTTAAGAAAATAAGCGTTTTGGGGCACACCTGGCTCAAAAATGAAAGCAGGACAAAAAAAAGTCAAAACAGGGATAGAGTTCTCTTATCAGGGGATTAAGAGCACTTTGGAGCACATTTAATTAGGCAACATGTGTGCTCTAGAGCACACTTAACTAGAAAAAAGAGCACTCCAAGACAAAACTGAGAAATTAAAAAAAAAATACTAAAGCAGGGGATATGCCGTAGGTTTGAGAAAAGGGATAGGCCAGGTTTGCAGGATGGAGGGAAGCTAGGAGGCTAGCAGGGAAACAATACATGCAACCTGAAAGATATAATCAATTAAAAACTACAAGAGAAAATATAGCCAAACAAACCATCAAAGCAACCAGGGATCCTTGAGGATCGACTCAGTGTGGTCGCCAAATTTGTTGTTCATGCTTTTGCACTCCAATAGGTGAAAAATGATGTGTTATTGGCTTCAAGAATCCAATGTAAGAGTAAAAAAACCATATTGCATCTTGTGGCTCTAGTGTGTGATATGGTGTGGTAAGTGCATGTAAATAACAATAAAAAGTAGGGTACACTATGGAAAGGAGGATATAAACTAATATACATAGGATTATGAATCATGAATGCAAAAATGAAATAGTAAATGTCTCACCATAAATAAATGCAGTAACAGTAAAAATAACAGATTAAACTTGCACAGTAACAACAAAGGACAAGGGAAACAAACATTTTTCTTTTCATTATTTTGGAATGAATAAGTTTTTTACAAATGGGTTCAAGTACCTTGAATTTGGATGAGACGTTGCAGCTGGTGGCCTATGCTCTTGATCTTTGATTGTGATTGGTTCTCCACTTCAATACTCTATGAGGGCCGATATCAATGGGAAATCTAGGATTAGGCGGTGTCTAGGGATTTCGAGTGTGAATCTGATAGACTGTCGGTAAGAATCGGTAAAATATTCTTGTGAATGGGGACCTCCACCCCTCTTTTTATGGAATATTGGATGGCAGTAATTTTTCCTTAGGGTTTGGGTCAAACAATGGTATTGTCATGTTGTTTTGTGAGTTTCCCACTCTTTGTTGATTTTGAATGTTTTCGCATTTTATTTTTTATTTTAATTTTTGTTTTTGTTATTTTGGGAAATATATTTGTGTGGGAACAATATAATTTTGCCAATATGATTATGTCACTTCATATTTATAGGTTGGTGTAGGCCTATATTTAGGGAAATGGATGTAAAGGTATGATGACAAAGGTAGTAATCTAGGTGAACAATTTTATGGTGTTAACAATTTGTTTCATTTGGAAGTTGTCCTCAAAATTCTAGCAGAACAATCCTTGTATGCCAAACTATGCAAATGTGAGATTGGAATGATTGAGATATTGTACCTTGGTCATGTGACTAGGAAATAAGGAGTAAAGGTCCACATGGAGAAGATTCAATCCATTCTTGATTGACCCATTCCCAAGAATGTAACAATGTTGAGGGGATTTGTTGGTCTTTGCACTTACTATACAAAATTTGTCAAAGGTTTCTCATAGTTAACAAATCCTTTGAATGATATTACAAATAAGGGAGCCTTTTATTGGGCCAGGGAAGATGAAAAATCATTCAACAAGATGAAAGAGGTGATAAGAAGCTTCCTAGTCCTTGCCTTGCCATATTTCACTCAACCTTTTGTGCTTGAGTGTGATATTTCCGCTAAAGGTATTGGGGTTGTCCTAATGAAAAAGCAACACCCCAATTCCTTTGAAAGCAAAAAATTGTAGCCACATGAGCGTAATTATTCCATATATGACAAATAAATACTGGCCATCATGCATTCCTTCACCAAATTTTGACAATACCTAGTTGGAAGCAAGTTCATGGTCAAAACTGATCACAATAGTTTGAAGCATTTTCTAACTCAAATAGAGTTAAATGATAGGAAACAAAAGTGGGAAAGAAAGGTGCAAGCTTATGATTTTGATATTGACTACATTAAAGGAAAGAGAAACCTTTTAGCTAATTCTATTTCCAAAAAAAAATCCCTCTCATTAATGGAAGCTATGGTAGATTGGAAGGCCCAACTAGTAGTCGAATAATCAAACAACAAGTTTACTTGTGATATTTTGGATGGGTTGGCCCAGTATGAATAGTACTAGGTGATATATGGGGTCATTTACGATAAATATAGATCTATTTGGTTCTGGAATCATCCTTGAAGAGGAAAATTATGGAGGCATCTCATGATTCACCTCTAGCAGGCCATCCTAGGTACTTGAAGACATACAAGAAAGTAAGAGAAAGGTTCACTTGGAAGGGACTAAAAAATTATTTCTTAAAGTATGTGAAGGAGTGCATCACATGTCAACAAAACAAAATAGAGTACACACACCCTACTTGTCTACTTAAACCTCTTGCCATTCGGGAGCAAAAATGGGAAAGCATCTCAATGGACTTCATCACCGGGCTGCCCAAGGTACAAGGGAGGGATTACATATATGTGGTAGTAGATAGACTCACAAAATTTGCTCATTTCTTTGTTATTCCTTCTAATTATACTGTTGCACAAGTGGCTGACCTATTTCTTAGATAATTTTCTCAGATTGCATGGCTTGCCAAGAACCATTGTTAGTGATAGAGATAGTAAGTTTGCAGGAGATTTTTGGCAAGAATTGTTTAAATTGGCAGGGACAAAGATAAATCTCAACACTAGTTATCACCCCCAAACCGATGGGAAAAAAGAAAGAGTAAATCAATGGATAGAAGGATATCTAAGAAATTATGTAATGGGGCAGCAAAAATATTGGATCAAATGGTTGCATTTGGATGAGTTCTGATACAACACAACTCACCACATGTCTATTGGTATGTATCCCTTTAAAGCATTGTATGGATAAGAATATCCCACCTTTGTTGATAATTTTTTTGGAGATAGTAGGGTCCAAAGGGAAAAGGATTGGGTTCAAGAAAGTCAATATATCCTAAAGGAACTCAAGGACAATATGCAAATATCTCAAAATATGCAAAAACTATATGCTAATAAAAATAAGATAGAGCATAGTTTTCAGGTGAGTGAGTTGGTATATTTGAGATTGCAGCCATATAAGCAATCCTCTTTTAAAGAGAAAGGGGGTCTAGAAGTTAAAACTGAGGTTCTATGGTCCCTACAAGGTCACAAGGAGAGTTGGGGAAGCAAGTTATGAGTTGGAGCTTTTGCAAGAAACCAAAATATGCAATGTGTTCCATGTCTCTTGTCGCAAGAAATAAGTTAACCAACAAGTGTCTGTGTTAATAGAGATTCCTCCACTAGATGATGAAGGATAGTTGATCCTTGTTATAGAAATAATATTGCAGGTAAGACAGAGGAAGTTGAGAAACAATATTTTCCATGAGTACCCTGTTTAGTGGAAGGATCTACCAAGTGAGGATGCTAAATGGGAAAGAGAACAAGTATTGCAGCACCCAGGATTGAAATTGCTTGAGGAAAAGAAAATTTTGGTGGGGATAACTGTATTGTCTCCTCCATGATTATTCCATGATTTATTTGGAAGGATTCTCATGGTTGTGATGGTTGAGTTAGATCTCTATTGGTATGCAACCAATTCCAAGAAATAACATAAAAATAGCAGAAATAGACCAAAAGAGAGTAATCCACGTCTTAATGATGAATAACAAAGATAAATAACAGTCCTCTTCGAGGGAGGAACCTCCTTAGACAATGTACTTGTGTACCCAAGACAAGAAAATATCCAATGATAACTAAAATGAGAATGTCTCCTTCCTATATATAGGAGACAAAGGTGTACAATAACAACTAATAGACCCAAGCCGACATAAATAATATGTAATGCACCACAATATAGGGGGTAATATGCTACGCTATATGGGGTAATGTGTCATAATTAAGGGCTTAAAATACCCCTCCCGTACAAAAAGTGTTGTCCTCAACACTGAATTAGTTCTAGATGTTGCTGTATAAAAGACTCATCTTCCCTCTTACTGAATATTCTGCTGGTAAGTCCTTCTATTTAATAAGATACTCTGGAATTGATGGACTTCAGAGCTATCTAGTTCTTATTTCAGTGATTTCTTTGGGATCCAAGATGATTTTTCCTTCGCTGTAAAGTTTTGGTAATATCGTTTGAACTGGTAGCTTGTCATCGATTACCTTCTTCAAACAAGAAACATGGAAAACTAGATGGACTCGTGAAGACGTAGGTAGTTCCAATTTGTAGGCCATACTAACTATGTTTTGTAGCACCTTGTAGGGATTGTATTATTTAGGTGATAATGTATTATCCTTCTTGGTGTTCTTCAAGGACATCTATTTGTATGGTTGGAGTCTTAAAAACACCCAATCCCCCACATTAAAGCTTCATTCACTACATTGTTGATCTACTTGTGGTTTCATTCGACTTTGTGCTAGATTCAGGTTGTCCTTTAAGAGTTGATGAACTTGTTGTTGATGCTTCATGTGGTATTCCACTACTTGAACCTTATAGGAGTTTCTTACTGAAGATGTGATGGATGGTGGATGATAACCATAAAGTGCCATAAATGGGGTCATTTTTTATGATGTATGGAAGGAAGTGTTATACCACCATTATACCAAGTGTAACCACTTCACTCATTCTGTTTGTTTATCAGCTACAAAACATCGAATATACCCTTCCAAACATTGGGTTACGATTTCTGTTTGTGCATTAGATTAAGGATGACAAGATGAGCTATGAACCAATTGAGTACCCAAACAAGAAAATAATTCGGTCCAAAAGTTTCTAGTGAAAATGGGATCCCTGTCACTTACTATAATATTTGGAGTACCATGTAGTTTTTAGATTGTATCCATAAAAGAATTGGCGGCCGTGCTTGCTTTAAAGGGGTGAGACAATGCACAAAAGTGTGCATATTTAGTAAGTCTATCAAAAAACACCATAATGACACTCTTTCCTTATGAATTTGGTAAACCCGTGATAGAATCCATCGATACCTCTATCCACATTTGTCTTGGAATTGAAAGTGGTTGTAGGAGATATGGGGTCTTAATTGTTTCCACTTTATTTTGTTGGAAAACCAAACATTTTGTCACAAATTTTTGAACATCAATTTTAAGACCATCCCAAAAAAATTCTTTCTTTACCAGGTGTGGTAGGTATTTAAGAAATTCGAGTGCCCTCCTATTAGTGAGGAATGGAATTCAGAAAGTACCTTTTTCTTAAGTTGGGAACTCTTACCAAGATATAAGCAATCCTTGTACCATAGCAAGTCATCTTTCCACATAAATGTATTAGAGGAATTGGGATCATGTTGGAGCTTTTGAATGAATGTCCATATTTCTTCATCATTTTTCCATCCATCCCTTGCTTCAGCTATCCAATCTGGTGGGATTATCCAGATAGCATAGATTAATGCTTCAACATCCTCATCTTTCCTAGAGAGTGCATCTATGACAACATTTTGCTTCCCCTTTTTGTAGATGATCTTAAAGTCACATCCCAACATCTTTGTCACCCATTTGTTTTGATCTTCTAAAGATAGCCTTTGTTCCAAGAAGTATTTAAGGCTATCATCGTCAGTTTTAACCTTGAAATGTCTCCCCATAAGGGAGGGGAGCCATTTCTTCAAGGCATGTAGTATTGTTAACATTTTCTTCTCATAAATGAGTTTTTTAAAGTTCTTTCCCTTGAATGTATGACTTGTGAAGGCAAGAGGGTGTCCTTCTTGCATTAGTACAACTCCAATTCCATTTCCTAAAGCATCACATTCCACAATAAAGGTTTTTGTGAAGTTTGGTGTCGCAAAAAAGGAACTTTACACATTGCCTCTTTGAGTTGTTGAAAATCTTGAGTTGCCTCTAGAGTCTAAAAAAATGCATCTTTCTTCAGTAATGTTGTTAGAGGAGCTGTTCTTCTTCCATAGTTCTGAACAAACTTATGGTAGTACCCTGTCAGACCTAAGAATCCTCAAATATTCTTTAGTTTTTTAGGAATCATCCAGTCCATAATGGATGTAATTTTCTTAGGGTCTACCTTGACACCTTCATGAGATACAATATGACCCAAATAATCTACCTCCTTTATTCGAAAGAAACATTTTAATGGTTTTGCATACATTTCTTTCTCCTTTATTAGTTGTAGTGCCATATCATCATGTTGAATATGTTCTTCCCAAGACTTGCTGTATATTAGTATATCTTCAAAGAATACCAACACAAATTTTCTAAGGAAAGGCTTGAAAATAGAATTCATTAAACCTTGAAATGTGGAAGGTGGATTTGTGAGATCAGATGGCATGACCAAAAATTCATAGTGACCTTCATGAGTTATGAATGTTGTTTTGGGGATGTCCTCATCCTTCATTCAAATTTGATGATACCTGGAACAAATATCCAACTTTGTGAAGACAACTTCTCCATGTAATTCGTCTAACAATTCATCAATGAAAGGAATGAGAAACTTATCTTTAATGGTCATGTTGTTGAGCTCTCTATAATCAACACACATATGCCATAATCCATTTGGATTGGGTACCATTACCACTGGTGCGGAGTAAGAAGTTTGGATATGCCTAATTATGCAAGCCTCTAACATATCAACAACCATATGCTCAATTTCACTCTTCTGTCTATAGGTATATTGATAAGGCTTGATGTTAGGAGGAACACTTCCTGGAATTAAGTGGATAACATGATCAAAGTCTCGAATAGGTGGAATACCTTTGGGAATACCTTCAAATACCTTGGAATTCTTATTAATGACCCTTTGGAGATCTCGGAAGATAGGGAACTTTGAGGTTTGAACATCTAATGAGCATAATTATGCAACTACACCTTGATGTCCCTTTTTCAACAACTTTGTCATACAATTAGAGCTTATGCTTGGTTTTTAACTCTTATTCTTTCCCTTCCCATGAAAATTTCATGAAAAGTTTATGAAAACTAAAAGCCATTGTTCCCAATGATTGTAACCATTGGACATCTAATACAATATCAACCCCACCCTTGGGATATCTATCATTGGACTATTCAATACATATTTCCCCATAACAAGATTGATATTATGATATTTCCCTGACCAGTTTATAGTTACTTCATCTGCAATTTTAATCATTTTTCTTTTCTTTAATCTAGTTGTTGGGGTGTCAATATTTGTGGTGGTTTAGAAGAAGGAACATTATTTTCTCTATATGTGTTGGAGAATGCCTTTCTAGTAGTCATTTCCATATTTTTACTTTCAACCTTCCTTGCCATCATGAAATCCTTCTCTAGAGATGATGGTTCAAATAGACACACCTCATGTTGAATGCTATATTTCAAGGTTCCAATAAATATATCTAACACATTATCTTCTGAAACATTCTTCACTCTGAGAGTTAGCTATTGAAATTGCTTGATGTGCTCGATAACTGGAACTTTTTTCTTGAGATTTACCAACTGGCTAAAGAAGGTGTTGTTATTTATATCCCCATAATGTGCAATCAATTCTTCTATGAATATAGAACAAGAGATATAGAGTCCTTTTTATGGTCATTAATCCATTGGTACCATACAAATTTATATGGTTCTAAATATAATGATGCAATAGTTACCTTTTGCAAAGTGAGCACCTGATGTAGATCAAATAATTGCTCCATTTGAAAAATCCACGTAATTGGAACCTTTCCATCAAACTTTATCATGACAATCTTGGGGATAAAGTAGTTCCTTTGAATTGAATTGAACCCATGATGTTGTAGTGAATCATTAAATTTTGAGGACTCCAACTTCCTACTCTCCAATTATTTTTTAATTTTCTCCAAACGTGACTGGAATAAGTCCTCTTTTTCCTCCTTATCCCCTTCTTGAGTAGAGACATGAGGAATACAACTATTTTTTATATCCTTCATCAATTCCTTCAAGTCTTGAATATCTCCTTTTATAACCATCCCTTTGGGATCCTCTTTACTAGGCATATTCTTTTCCAATTTAACTAAGTCATCAAATTTCACATTTCCTTTAATCATATCTTCCAACTTGGACACTCTAAAAGATATGTCTTCCATTTCATCGTATGTAGGGGATGAATCCTTTGGGGGTTTGAGTGGGGTGTGATTATTTACACTTCATTTTGGTGGCATTTTGAACAATAAATATATATCACACCCTAGGGCTTACCACAAATAGGTCATTCTACTCAAATTTATTCAAATGCAAAATGACGTACCTTTTTCGAACCCTGATTAGAATACTGTTTTAGGTCCAACTTGTAACTGAGATAAAATTTTAATTTCAACTGCTCTAGGTTTGAAACTTTAGTCTATGGTACCTTGATTTCTCCTCTTTCAAATTTTGCAGGTTTGACCTAATTTGGATGTGCCAACAAAGAGTTATGGAAAATCTCCCAAATCTTCTCATTTTTGGCCTACCAAGAAGAGCGAGCTTGTATTGTATGTAATGTGTCCAATTTTTCATTTATGCAAATGAAACTTCTACCAAATGTACCTTGATCTGTCTTCTTTTGTATGAGACTGGTATCACTCAATTTGGATCTCGGATGCCTCAAATATGACATTTTCCCCTAGAACACCTGTTTTAGACTAGGTTTTGGACTAGTAAAAAACCCTAGATTCCTATGCAGTGATCTCTAAAACTGTAATAGACCAAGATCTGAATTTCATAATGAAAATAGTTCTCCTATTTGATAAGTGGGGTTTTAACCTTGATCTTTGAATCCTTGTAGAAAAAACGTTGTAGCAAAAATCCCACAATGATTTTTTTTGCAGAAGCTAGTCCTGAAGAAAGAGCTATGATACCAAATGTTATGCAACCAAGTCCTAGAAATAACATAAAAATAGCAGAAATAGAACAAAAGAGAGTAATACATGCATTAATGATGAATAAAAGAGATAAATAACAATCCTCTTCGAGGGAGGAACCTCCTTACATAATGTAATTGCGTACCCAAGACAAGACAATATCCAATGATGAATAAAATGCGAATATCTCCTTCCTATATATATATATGAGACAAAGGTGTACAATAACAACTAATAGAACCACTAATAGACCCAATCCCACATAAGTAATATGTAATGCACCACAATATAGGGGGTAATGCGTTACACTATATGGGGTAATGTTCCATCATTAAGGGATTACCATCTATAGAGTTTTGTATGAGTTTTGGAAAAGCATAGAGAGTAGAACGAGTTGTGGGATGAGTGAGAGAAGCCTATAGGTGTTTCCTTTGCTCCGGTAGCCTCATAGCCTAGCTTGGGGGTTTCCTCTCAGTGGCAAGAGTATATGCTGGACAGAGTGCCTACGGTTGGGTGGAAAATCACTCTTACACAATCGATTTCTTGGATATTCTTTATTAAAGATGTATTCTTTTGTATCTGATGTGCAATGATTTTTGTTTATATTCATGGGATAATTATGCTTGTAAATTAAATGTTGTGTGTGTCTGTGGATTAGGTAATTTTCGTTGTGTATTTTTATCATGTATCTGCACACATGTTTTTCTTGTTATAAATTCGTAATTATGGTTATGGGAGAAATTTTAGAAGCCTAAATTTAGTGTAATGTCCCCTTCCGTTGTTCGAAAAGAAGGATGGGGATGTTACATTGCACTCTTCAAAATGGAGTTTTTCATTTTTTTCAAGACGGAATTAATTTAGTTTCATGAAGGATCTCATGCTTTTCATTCTTTATTAGTAAACTTAAATTGTTTATTCCTTTTTAGTATCCCAACTATCGTAGGTTCCAAAATAGAACCTTCGTTATTTGGAGGGTTCATTTTCTTTTACCCATGTCTAAACCCTTGGTTATTGTCTTTCATGGAGGGGGGCCTTCTTGCTTTGACTATAGGGGAATTTCCATAAATGGGAGGGAATAATTTTCCCAGAGATTGGATATGTACTTTTCTTGGAATTTATGTTTTGACTCACACTACAAACTTTGGAGCTATTGGGTCTTTTGAGTGAGGAGAGATTTAATTTCCCCACTTCTCCTTGTTAAAATCCTTGTATTTGTTTTTTCCTTTTAAGGGGTGCTTTTTATTTCCTTTTAGTTCTAAATATTTTTCTTTTAGTATTTCACACTACCTTGAAATATTCTTCATATTGTTCATGAACTAGTTGCACTTGAGGTTTCACTTGTTTCTATTTGGGGCAATGTTGGGAGAAATGGCCATCTCCATGGAATAAATTGCATCTAAAGGGGATTTGAGTGTAATCCTACTTTGGAACATGAATCCAATCCTTAATTTGGATTTCTATTTATTTTGGTAAGATTCTCTCCACATTTTCTTGAATGTAAATTATTGCACTGGAAAAATACCTTCCTTGGCCATGGTTTTGTGAATACATTTTCCCAAGGAGTTCTTAATATCACCTAGGGTTGACTCATTTATATGTGGGGGAAACATAAGACGGATTGAACTATGATTGCATTTGGGATTTTTGACCTCTAGATCAAAGTTCATGGAAAATTAGGTACAACCCATTTGCACCTAAAAACAATGGCCCTCCTTGGAACATTTTATCTTTATAAGAGATAGACTAAAAAAGAAGAGAAAAAACTCTTACAACAGGTGAAGTGATTCCTAGGCTTTAAATCAAACAACTATGTGGAATAGGTCACATTGATATGTGGAATAAAATAAATCTTAAAATTAGGGTTAAAAAAAATCATATTTGATGGCAACCTAAAGTTGATAATAAGTTGCCTTAATGTAAGTATTTGAATTCCATAATTGGAAATAAGAGATAACATCTCATGGATTGAGGCTATATAGTATTTCATTTCAGTTTCATGGAAAATTATTTCCCAATATAATATGGGTAAGTACATCTAAAATGCATATCCTTTACTAAATCATTCCTCATAACTCAAACAACATAAGTCCTTTGTTTCCATCAATACTATAGAATAAAATGTACACTTGTGTGAAATTTTTCATTAAGGGAGTTGTGATTTTATTTTATCCCTTATATTAACAATAATGCATCCATACACTAGTAAAACCATGTATCAAATGGTAAAATACATGTTAGAAAGGTTTATATAGGTTGTTTTCCTTTTCTTGCAACAACTTGTATTTAAAACAGTAGCAAAAATATGACACTAGTGATTCTTCTGAGAGAGTTGTGATTTTAAAGGCACATCATAAGTTTACAACCCTAGTTCAACACATTGGTAGGGTTCCTAGTGGTATATTAAGTGACTGCTGAGCCCTGGTCATTATGCACATTTTGTGAATTCAACCATCTAAAGGAATTTAAATGTTGTTTAAGGATTATACCTACTATATGTTGTTGTATTTCAATTTAAAAGATACAATCTACCCCAAATTTTAACCTAGAAGTACATCTTAGATATATAGCCTTTCCATGGAGACTAAACTAAATAATTTCTCATAACCTATAAGACCAAACATGCAATTTCTTGGATTTTTTTAATTATGGAAGTTATGATTTTTTTAGGTTAATGATGATGTTCTCCATCCATTGATCATAATGGATCACATGTTAGACTTTATGCTTTAAGTGGACTGAACTACAAGTTTTCCCTTTTACTGTCGCCTCACTTCCTTTCTATTACAAAAGCCTGGAAAAACACTCCAATGTAGGGACCTATCTTGGTAACATAATTCCACTTCCTAATTCTATTTGATACCACAAGGCTTATGTCCAAGTAGGCATTCATTACATCAATACTAGTGGGAGGACAAGAAATATGCTCCTTTATTGTCACAACATTCCAATAAGAAGTGTGAAGTGAATCTTCTAAATTTGATCTAAAGATTCATGTGTATTTTTCAAATTTAATTCTATCAATATTGTGGAAAGTAGCAGTTCCAATGGATCCTTCAACTACTATCAACAAGCACTATTACCTTACCTTTTCATCATACCCCTACTATTTTTTTTCACCTGTTAAAGGTGAAACATATATATCTTAAGTGCCCACCAGTGTGTGGTCTACTAGAAAGCAACAATGTGATTAGGCTTGTATTAACATGTAGACATGGGTTCAAAACCCTCTGAGTGGGTGTAGGATGAAGCCAGGTGTAAGCCCTATGTGACTTTGAAAACATAGATATAGTCCTCAAAGTGGAATCTTAGACAAAGAGAATCTATAGGAAATATTTCTCAAACAACTATTTAGGACTAAAAAATGCCCTAATTGATATTGTACTCTATTTTCCAAAAGTTAAAAGGGTATACTATACAAATGGTACCATCAATTCTATATGTCATCTAGATTCATTCTATCTTTGAAAATTTTATAGATCATTATGTTTATCCTAGATAGTCTCAATACCTTCTTCATGGCTAGTGGGAGGGATATTAACAAAGAAAAGTCCCAAATATTCTTCTTCAATACCTGTCAAATTACCAAATGCAATATCCTTTTGAAAAAAGACCAAATAGCGAATTTATTTTTTGAAAAAAGACTCAAAAAATAGCCAATTGGTGAAATTTATCCCTTAAAAATTTCCCAGTCGAAGAGAAAGAAACCAGAAGATGTTGAGATCGAGTAGAGAATGGAAGGCAAGCCAGAAAGAAATTCGAATAAGAAAACGATGATGACAAAACATAGCCAAATCCTGCCTTTTACTAATAAGAAAACAAAACCACAGTCTTTCTAAATTATGCATAGTATTCAATTAAATAGCTCGAATACATATGCCATAATGACGAGAGAGGAACCTAAAAATTATGGAGAGAGAGAAAAAGTTAGAGATCAATAATTCGCTCACACAGAGCATGCTTTCCTTTCCCAGCCATAATGACCACATTAAAGATATGAACAATGACAAAGTATGGCATGCTTTCCTTTCCCAGCCATAATGACCACATTAAAGATATGAACAATGACAAAGTATGGGTAGGATCACTGCACCACATGTGGCCAATCATAATAAAAGAGTTTAAATAAAAATATTTTATACATAAAAATCGGGAACATTTTCATGGTTATTTCTCCCTTGAAAGCAATTTTTTTTATCATCACTATTTAATTGGATGTAGTTTGATTATTTGCAGAAGTTTTGCTTTAATTTTTGAGTTGAGTGCAGCTTAACATCAAATTCATAGATGGTTAAAGACTAAACAAATTGTTTTCATAAAAAGTTATATATTAATTTAACAATCCCATAAATTTTATACGTTTCTAATGAACAATAACAGAATCAATCTTATAAACTTATGCATATTTTCTTGATTTTTCTTTTTCACTTGCAATTGTTATTTCAATTATGCAACATAAATGTGAAGATTTAAAAAATGCCTTCCGACCAAGGTTATTTCAATTATGCAATATAGACGTGAAGATTTAGAAAAATGCCTTTCGATTCTAAACATGGATCCGAGTTCAAAGATTTAAGGGACGTGGTGATGTAGTTTTCTGTGTATATTAAAGTAATGATTAACTGTTATTATTAAATTATTAGAAACGTTTATTGAAGATTTGTTTTTTAATAAAGAATCGTATAAAAGGAATATTGAAGATAAGATAATTTCAGTAATATATAATTCTTTTATATCAATTGATTATGGAGCAAGATTTGAAATTAGTTTGATTGACTAAGAGTGGGTCGTTTTGGAACTTAAAGAAACGTAACGTGTTATTTTCAAGACTTGATTAATTCCACTCCACAAAGAAGGAAAAGATTCAATAATGTGGAAAGAAATGATTCAATAAGAACCTTGGTACACATATATTTGACTTCATGTATAAATATATATTTGATTGAATAAATATATATTTGATTGAATAATAAAAATATAGTACAAGTTTGTGTATGCAGATATGACTCTTGTTTCAAGTTTTGTATTTCCCTGTAATTTAGGAAAAATAACCTTCTTTGTTCACTTCAAATTTAACTAGCACCAACCATATTACTAAGATTAATATATTTGAAATACGCTAAGGTATATATTTGACATATTGATAATGTTTTTTTTACTAAAGAATGTGTTGTTTATCGAATAGTTAAGCTAATATAACAACAACTTAATTTATGGTTGTTAAGCTCATAGTTGAAGCTAGACTCATAGTGGTATCATCATTGGAGTTAAGTTAATACTTGTATCTAATAGTTAATTTAAAAGTTAATATAAATTTTAGACTATGCCTTATGCACATTAACTCGACTCCCAAGTGTCATATAGAGTTCAATTGTCACATAATTTGCACATTACCTAAGCCATTGTTCTTGGTGCATGGTTTCACTACAATCAGGCCAACTTCTCATGCTAAAGATGGAGTTCATCTAAATTTATTTTAATAGTTGTATCACTATTGGAACAATCTAATAGTTATCCAATATAACCGCTATTAGAGTTGAAGTTCAGCTAATAGTTGTAAAATCATTGGAGTTAATATAATATTTACTCAATATAACAATGATTAGAGTTGAAGTTAAACTAATAATTGTAAAATCATTGGAGTTAAGTTAATATTTGTAGCTAATAGTTAATTTAAAAGTTAATATATTGGCAATTGCAATTCAAGTAAAAGTCATGATTGGAGTTGAAGTTAAGCTAATGGTTGTGTGATCAATGTATTTAAGCTAATAATTGAATAGTTGTATCTAATAATGGAATAGTTGAAGATGAAGTTTGTTTTTTCCAATGTATCACGAATTCTACTTATCATATGTTAATTAACCTATTTTTATTTTTATTTTGGTGCTAGAGTTGAAGTTAAGCTAATAGTTGTAGAATCATTGGAGTTAAACTAATAGTATATCTAATAGTTAAGCTAATAGTTATCAAGCATAACTGTGATTAGAGTTGACGTTAAGGTAATAGTTCTAGAATCATTGGAATTAAGCTAATAATTGTATCTAATAATCAATGGAGTTACGCTGGTTGTTGTATCTAATAATCAAATAGTTGATGATTAATTTTAATTTTTACAACTATCACTAATTGTACTCATCACATGTTAATTAAGCTATTTTTTCTTTTTTTTGAAATTATTAATTATTAATTTTGAACGACAACCATAGAATCAATCTAGACAATACACTTGTCTCATTCTAGTTTAATCTTGGACGACGCCCATAGAATCAATTTGGACAGTACACTTGTCTCACTCTCATCTGTAGATGAAAAAGCATAGATGGTAGTCCACCCCAAAATTCTAACATATATACACCTTCCACGTAAAAATAAACGTATATGAATATTATGTACGTAATTATGTCAGTAAAGGCTAGCACAGTGACTTAAGTTATTGCGCATCCATAACTCACAAATTAAGTGCCACTAATAAATTATCAATTACTTATTCGAGCCTTAATCTAGTTAAATATGTTATCTCTCACAAACTGCAAGTTATCAATTAAGAGTTATCCATGCATCAATTATTGTTTTATATTTTTTAATAATTTTGAATTTTGAATTTGTAATCACTATCACCATCATAAAATCATTCTAGAGAATACACTTATGTCACAGTCACAGTCATATAATCTAGAAAAAGCATAAATGCTTGTTCACTCCAAAATCTCAAATAAAAACACCTACCATATATTTAATTTAATATTTATAAAAAAAATACTTATAAAAACGCTTAAATACTAGATTATGACAGAAAAATGAACTGTTTTGACCTTTGGTATTATCTACTTTTAACCCATGTTTCCTTACACAGCTGTATTTTGTAAAAAAGTGGCCTCACAGTTCAAAAAGAAAGCCATACGAATTAAGAATTCAATCATTCCGTGAAAGGATTTTATGAAAAAAGTGATCTTAGAGTCCAGAAAAAAGCCAAACGAGTTAAGAATTCAATCATTCCGTGAACCGAATGTCACGAAAAAAGTGATTTCAAAGTCCAGAAAAAGGCAAACCAATTAAGAATTCAATCATTCCGTCAAAAGATTTTAGGGAAAAAAGCGATCTCAGAATGCAGAGAAAAAGCCCAACGAATTAAGAATTCAATCATTCCGTGAAAGAATTTTAGGAAAAGAGTGATTTGAGAGTGCATAAAAAAGGCAAACGAATTAAGATATGAATCATTACCATGAAAGGATTTTAGGAAAAAAGTGATCTCACAGTTCAGAAAAGAGCCAAACGAATTAAGATCAGGTCAATCCTTACCGAGCTTTAAGATTTTGTATTATTTGGACGAATTCGCTCGAATTTCCTAACTTGGAATGGGGCCAAAACGTCCCGAAGCGGGGTTGCTTATCCTTCGAGCCTTGTCACAAGGGGCCAATGAAAAACCCTACCTCCTGCTGATTTTGAACCCGTGACCTCCAAGGAGATAACACATGTTCTTAACCTTTAGGCCCACTCATGTGCTCTTTTGGAATGTGTTACAATGTTATTTGCGTCATCATATTATGATTCATGGTTCTTTTTATGCAGAACACAGTGCCAGGACGAATTGGGAAGAAAGTGCAGTTCTCACAATTAATAACCCAAGAGGAAGCGAAAAATATTTTGAATATCTACAACACAAGTAACATTGGATTTGGAAGAATGTTGTGTCCAGCGTTGGAATTTGAAATCCAAATCCAATTTGATGGTTATAACATTGCCAAATATTCATAAATTATGTGAAATAGGTCCAATCAGCCAAAGAAGGCACATAAGGATGAATAATGGACCACATGGAAGTGTAATCCCCAAGCTAGGTGTAAGGAATCGAATTATGAAGTATCTTTGGAATTGTAACATCAATGGCTAAAAATAGACCAAGGAGGGCACACTAGTGCTAGTGTAATTCCTAAGGAATATCATGAATCATATCTAGATTAAAAATAAGCCAAAAGGGTGCACTAGTGAAGTGTAACTCCCAAGGAATCTATGACAAGCATCTATGACACTATGATAGTTATGACAATTGCACATCCTAAAAAATAGATAAAGAAGGTGCTTGACGTGAAGTGGGCCCACAAAATGAATGTAACTCTCTCCTCATTCAAATTCCTAAGGTTTATTGAGGCCTCATGTGGTCAAATAACATGAGAAGGGAACTAAAAATATCATGAATGATTACTCTCTCAACTATCTCAATTATTATTATTATTATTTGTGGGACTTTGAGAATAAGGGAGAAAGGGCCTCAATAATTCTATAAAATGGATGTAGGCATGAAGGGGAAGAAATTTTGGTCATTTTCAATTTGAATTGGAGATCCATAGTGCTTATCAAGCTTGGGAGATGTGCCCCTTTCCATTGTAACTAGTTTCGGTGGTGCAAGATTCCACCCTAGCTAACCATGGGAGAAGGAATCATTCTGATTTCTTTATGGAGATTAAATGAGTGGGTTTATGTCCTTGTTCAATTGTTGGTTCGAAATATTCTTGGTTTGTTTGGGTCTCAGTTTGTAGCAATAGTAGGTTGTTGGTGTTTTCTGGTGGTTTCAAGTGTGTTGTTGATGTTCCCTTTGGAGGATGGCGCACTAGTGCTTGTGTAGATCTCTTGGGGGATGATGTATGAGTTGTATATGTTCAATAGTTGATGGGGGGGACTCCCTTAGGCACATATTTGAGAGTTGGGGGTTAAGATGAGTCCATAGAATGCGCATTGGCGTAGGAAAGATTGTCATTCTATGGAGCAACATCTTCTCTTCTTCTTCTCTGCTAATCTTGGGATCCTTCTCTACTCTATTTGTTGTAGGTCTCTCTATATTTTGTAAATGATTGGAATCCATCCATGTAATGTATGATTTATGCAGCTGGTGGATTATGCTCCCGATGTCCGACTGTCAATGGTTCTCCACTTCGATACTCTATGAGGGCCGAAATCAATGGGAACTCCAGGCTCAGGTGGTAGCTAGGGGTTTCAAGAGTGAATCTGACAGAGTACCAATAAGGATCGGTAAAAACTTCTTGTGAATGGGGGCCTCCACCCCTCTTTTTATGGGAAATTTGATGGCAGTAAGTTTTCCTCAAGGTTTGGGGAAAACCAAGGTATTGGCATGTTATTTTGTGAGTTTCCCACTCTTTGTTGATTTTGAATATTTTTCCCATTTTATTTTTTATTTTTGTTTTTGTTTTTGTTTTTGTAGGGAAATATATTTGTGTGAGAACTATATAATTGTGTCCATATGACTCTATCACTTCATATTTGTAGGTTGGTGGAGGCCTATCTTTAGGGAAATGGGTGTAAATGTATGATGACCAAGGTAGTGAGCTAGGTGAACAATTTTATGGTGTTAATAGATTTCCCCCTGATGTGTGAGCGCATGATCTCATCGTATGGCCGATAGACATCATAGGATATTTATTGTTGGATGACAATGAGTGGAAGGGTAGTGAAGAACTGGAGTTGTGTCAGAGGATGGAATACGTGTCGCACACGAATTGCAAGGGCTATAATTGGAAGCACAACTCCTCAATAATAGTTGAGGTACATATAATATCAAATGGATAACAAGGCATGCATCCCCATGATCATATCAATATCTCAATATACATAAATAGTGCGGTCCATAGCAGGACCTAAAAAAGAACTATTGTATACATCATGGTGTCTTGTTAAGGACTCAAACATGGACAAAACTGGTGGCCCAATGGTAGTTGATTTGAAAGAATGATATTGGAAACACTAGCTTGAAACATGGATGCATGGTCACAACTGATGCGCTGAAAGATCCAATAATTGGAAGGACTCAGGAAACAGAGAATCTAAATCTCAGTGGTACAACATACTGCAACTAGAACTGGATATACTTGGAAGAGCGAGGGGCTTCCAAACAATGTCTCCAATGGAGCACCGATACCCTAAGGAACATAATAATGATGGCAAGGTTCCATAGTGACTCACCCATGTGCTAGAGTCAAGGGACATCCATGGTCTTCGACCAACTGACGACAAGACCAATACCCCATACGAATCTCAACGGTGTGATGATGTGGCTGATGTTTAGTAAGTGAGAGGCAACTATATGAAAGGGAAATAAGGACTGCCCTCAAAATGGTCTGTAGGAACTCACTGATGATGGCAGTGAGGCCAAGGTACAGGGACCTCTGGGTTTATCCTCTGGGATAGATGTGTTGGGTCGCCAGAGGGAGACCTACAACTACAAAGGAAATAATGGTTCTTTGATAGGAGCATGAGGTGTACAATCATAATGTAACTGGAATATGATACTGAACTGAGACTCGGGAGAGGGATACGAGAGTAAATGAGTAATGGGACAAACTTGATTTGTTCAAAGTATAACGACAGGGCGCACTTGAAAGCGTATGAAATTTAGCTCAGGGGATGGGAACATAGTTGTAAGGGGGGGAATGACCGCATTGAGTATGAATGAAATGAGATGACCTCAGAGGGAAAAAAGTGGATGACAAAGGAGGGGGACTCCAAGGGTATCTCCAAGGGTGACTCATTGCAGAGTACTCTAAACAAACAAAACTAGGAATGCTACTGACACAAGAGTCTAGATGTGAACTACAGGGATGATGAGAAGCACCGGTCTGGCCTTGTTCATGGTTCAAGGAGATCAAAGAAGGTATATAAGTGTGCTTGAGATGATACTATTCAGTTGGATTTATTGAGCCTGGTTCATTTGATGATTTTCAGTGTTTTCAATTTTAGAGAGTTTGAAAATAGTAAGAAGATTCTACTGGTGTTTTTTTCGTAAAGTTAGTCTCCAAGGCTTGAAAAAGCATAAATTAGTGTGCAATGAAAAATTGTTCTAGTCGAAAGGGGATACAATATTCCTTTTTCATAAATAGTCCATCCGACCCAAAAGGTTGGACTCAATAAACGAGATGGACATTCTTTTAATTCCTTTAATGGGTTTGAAATAAATGAGATCACTCAACAATATTTTCATTGTTTTAAGGACTCATAAAAGAGCTTAACAAAAACTACAAGCTAGGAGTTTGAGGGGATAGGCCAATAAGAGACAATATGAAGAAATGTATGCAGATTCAACTCAGTATGTCAGACTATGCAGAATCCCAATACTAGGGGATGTGAACGACATGGTTTCCAAATGCGAGGGGTTCTATAAAATGGTCACCCATGTGAGGGGAGGATCTACTGTCGAGCAAGGGAAAATGTAAGGTGTGGCTAGACGAAGCCACTTACTCGAACAATGAGGGGGGAGTACTACAAGCTCAAGGGGGGGGGGGAATGGAGGGAATGCATCAATTCGATAGAGGGGAGGATTCCCTATATGCCGGTTAAGGGGTTATACCTATAGAAAGCAGTTGGTACCACGAGGAGGGATCACAACCCTAACCTGTATCTACACACAAAACATAGATACTCTAGCATAAATGTGAGGGCATGCAAATCGAGACAGACCTAGAAGGTGGCCCAACACATGGAATATAAAGAATGCATACAAACACATATAATACACGAGTCCTGTGAGGGCATGCAAATCGAGACAGGCCTAGAAGGTGGCCCAACAAAAGGTTAGTGGTCCTGAGTAAAGGTCCCATTAAGCATGAAAGACATAGAATAATGATTCCGATGATGCAAATGGTGCAAAAATAGATGCAGTATGACATGTGTTCTTGGGAAGTTGTTGAGATCATGCAAGTGAAAAACTGAGCAAGGTTAAGGTCTTCCCCCATGCTTTGAGCATGGGATTTGTGATTATGGATCACATATGTGTGGTGATGAGCTATGGGATCATTGAAGTAATGATGCATATGTGACGTTAAAAGGTTAAAATAAGTGAGTATGTCCCCTTTTCTGGGATTGAGGTAGTCAGTCATGCCCCCTAGTCTAGAGGTGTCGATGGGGTGAAGATTCTCTTGTGAAGAGATATCGACTAGACATTGGGGGGATATTGGAAAGGGGGTGTACGAGGAGGTGGATAGCCATGGTGGAAAGCTATCTTGGTGATATGATGACGGGGGATTCCTGCGAGGGGGTGGATTCCCCTAGTATCATCGATGATGATGAAGAGGATGAGTAGGAAGGTCTATATTCGTGCCCCCATGTTGTAGGCATGGGAATTCCTCATTGGTGCAAAAGGGTCGAACAGATAGATCAAAGGGTCTCATTTTAGTTGACATACTCATAATGGTATGAGATGATAAGGAAGTCTCATCAGAGGATGAGATGAAATAAATGGTGTTCATCTTGCTCGAACAAGTCACTGGAGGATGAACTTCTTCAATGATTGTGACTTGGGGCTCTATGGAGAGTCTACACAAGTCAGCCAACATAGATCGGTACTTGGGAAGATCTGGGAAATAGTGAGAATAGTGGCCATAGAGACCACAAAATACAGAAGGGTGGCTTGTGTGAAGGAATTTGTTTTTGGGTATGGCGTTATTTGGAAACTAGACGACTTCAACCTTCTCTAGAGGATTATCATCTAACGTCTGCATATGGGAAACTTAGGGAAGGTCTGGGTAGTGTGAACCATAACATCGCACAAATCACAAGGAGGTGGAGCTCTAGTTGAAGCAATAGAAAATTGATTCACGGATTTTCTCTTATTGGTGTTTAGTGCATTCCCCCCTGCCTTCTTCTTGGGAAGAGGTAGGGGGTTACTAGGGGCCATTTGGGATGCAGTATGAAGAGATTCTAGGATCGTGGGCATGATAAGGGATGATATCTTGGTGGTATTAATAGGCTGGATTGTTGTAAAAATGACCTATGGGGTTGGAGGGGGGTTTGGAGATGTAAGGTACCAGACCGGGAGGACCAAAGTTAAACCTGGAAAATTAAGGGTTTCCACGACAAGTGTGCTCACAATTATTGAAGGTGGAAACATAAAAGGTATCTATTGGATGGGTGTGGCTCCCCTCTGATTATCAGGTATTTTCCTTGAGGTGAGAACTGGAATTGGGTATGGTTGAGGTGGTTGTTTGGTTGTTGGTATATCAGATGAAAAAGTGCAAAGATAAAATATTTGGATCGTTGTCAAAGGTAGTGGTAATTTCGAAAAATTGGTATTCATAGGGGATTCTTGGGAGACACTTGGGGCCACAATAGTCAGTGAAGGAACCGACGCACTGTTGATGGAGTTATCCGCCATGGGGAGGATGTTTTCCTAAGTGGCCAACCAATTGGGGTCATAGTACATCAGTTGGTTGATTTTTTCTATATTTTTGTTGTGAGGAAACATAATGGTCCAGAAAACAGTCAAGGGGACGACTTTCACCGTGTACTTGTAACTATGCACTAGGAGGAGGTTGTAATCAAGCTGAGCATTGACCACTTCAATATCTACCGAGACGGTCTTGTTGTCCAACTCGACAAGAACATTTGGTAGAATTCCCTGGGATCGAGCAGCACAACCATCATAGGCATGTAAGGAAGTTGAGGATGGATCTAACTTGGGTGACCCAAGATTTTTCCAAACAAAGGTGGACATGATGTATGTGGAACCCCCCTCATCGACGATGGAACAATCAATGACTAAGTTCTGGATGGTAACATGAATTTGGAAAGCAATCGAAGATGGCATTCATAGCCAGGACTAATCGAGATCAAAAGTCATCAAGCATGTATCAATGGGGTTGATGGAGCCTATCGAAGATAACAAAGATTTATGCTATGTTGGGCTGTTACCGAGAACTTCTAAGGTTGACATGGTGGTGGGGGACTAGGCCAAATCATCCACAATGTTGTAATTGGGAGAAACCAAAGCATTAGGGTTGTTTGTGATGTGACTCAAGGAAAATTTTGGAGCTTTAAGGTTCGCATCAGTCAGAGGTATAGGTAGCTGCAAATATTGATCCACTGGGGTGGAGTCCCCAGAATTGCTAGTGGAAGCAGTATTGGTCGCTGAATCGTACTGGTTTCATCGAGTTTGTATATTGACCTCAATTGACATGGTAAACAAATTTTGGACTCCTAAGTCAGGGGGTTGGCTTGAATTTGTGGTATACTATGTTGTTGGTTGTGATGTGACCACCCCTTGTGTAGGAAAAGATTTTTGCAACACCATGGGATGTTGGGCTGGCCGAGGTGGAGGGGGATGCGCCTGAGGGGCAGAAGTAGTATCACTATAGTTAACCTTGTCCCAAAGCTGACGGGATCTAGCTAAGTGAGGACGATGTTGGGTGTCGGTAGACATCATATAAAGAACACAGGTGGTTAGTCCATAACTGTGGGTTCTTTCCCTATTTTGGTGGTTGATTAGGGTATTGGTTGGCAGGATAGAATCCTTTGTCACCCAGGGGGTTAGGAGGTGGTTTTCTCCCTCCCTGACATTGATTGTTTCCATGGTTTCTACCTCATCTCCAATCAAGTTTCCCTTGTTGGATATTGGGGGATGATGGAAGTTGTGTCAGGTTCCGTTGGGCATAAAATTTCCCTTATGGAACAAGAGGATTCTAAGGTGGTTTTGGTGTTGTGGTAGCTGAAAGAGGATATGGGAAAGGATAGAAAGGGTTGGTTGCTAGGGGTGGTGAATACCCTTGATTTGGGTTTGCATAGGTAAGTCTTGGATAAGGTGATCCATGTGCTTGAGGATCTGACTCGGCTAAGGGAGGATAAAAAGGTGTGGCTCCAAAGTTGGAGGTTGGTCGAGGAATATTAGGGGCATAATATGGGATTGGAAAAGGTCCCATTGTCGGTGAGGTGGAACTGGACGGAACGTTGTATGCAGGATTCACCATGGGAGGGATGTGAGTGTAAGGTTAAATGATGGATGTAACCAAACTAATGAGACCATACACTGCATGTGATGCCCCCAGCAAGTCCTTGCAGGCGAAGTCACCACAAGGTGCATCTGGAAAAATGGTGTACAGGTAACCTAAATAGGCATATATCAAGTTAAAATGTTGGAATTTAAGGATATCCTCTTCCTCCGTTTGTGGACGTTCAGATGCAACATCCATGGAAATGGCGGGGATGAGGGACTTTAAAAACTAGTCAAGGAATATTCTATCATCTAGCTTTATTTTGCATAGACAGTGTCATCTAGAGGTAGATATAAATATATTTTCCTAAGTGGCCAACCAATTGGGTTCATAGTACATCAGTTGGTTGATTTTGTCTATATTTTCGTTGTGAGGAAACATCATGGTCCAGAAAATAGTCAAGGGGACGACTTTCACCGTGTACTTGTAACTATGCACTAGGAGGAGGTTGTAATCAAGCTGAGCGTTGACCAATTCAATATCTACCGGGACGGTCTTGTTGTCCAACTCAACAAGAACATTTGGTAGAAGTCCCTGGGATCGATCAGCACAACCATCATATGCATGTAAGGAAGTTGAGGATGGATCTAACTTGGGTGACCCAAGATTTTTCCAAACAAAGGTGGACATGATGTATGTGGACCCCCCCTCACGACAATGGAACAATCAATGACTAAGTTTCGGATGGTAACATGAATTTGGAAAGCAATCGAAGATGGCATTCATAGCTAGAACTAATCGAGATCAAAAGTCATCAAGCATGTATCGATGGGGTTGATGGAGCCTATCGAACATAACAAAGATTTATGCTATGTTGGGCTGTTACCGAGAACTTCTAAGATTGACATGGTGGTGGGGGACTAGGCCAAATCATCCACAATGTTGTAATTGGGAGTAACCAAAGCATTAGGGTTGTTTGTGATGTGACTCAAGGAAAAATTTGGAGCTTTAAGGTTCGCATCAGTTAGAGGTCTAGGTAGCTGCAAATACTGATCCACTGGGGTGGAGTCCCCATAATTGCTAGTGGAAGCAGTATTGGTGGCTAAATCATACTGGTTTCATCGAGTTTGTATATTGACCTCAATTGACATGGTAAACAAATTTTGGACTCCTAAGTCAGGGGGTTGGCTTGAATTTGTGGTATACTATGTTGTTGGTTGTGATGTGACCACCCCTTGAGTAGGAAAATATTTTTGCAACACCATAGGATGTTGGGCTGGCCGAGGTGGAGGGGGATGCGCCTAAGGGGCAGAAGTAGTATCACTATAGTTAACCTCGTCCCAAAGCAGACGGGCTCTGGCTAAGTGAGGACGATGTTGGGTGTCTGTAGACATCATATAAAGAACACAGGCGGTTAGTCCATAACTGTGGGTTCTTTCCCTGTTTTGGTGGTTGATTAGGGTCTTGGTTGGCAGGATTGAATCCTTTTTCACCCAGGGGGTTAGGAGGTGGTTTTCTCCCTCCTTGACGTTGATTGTTTCCATGGTTTCTACCTCATCTCCAATCAAGTTTCCCTTGTTGGTTATTGGGGGATGATGGAAGTTGTGTCAGGTTCTGTTGGGCGTAAACTTTCCCTTATGGAACAAGAGGATTCTAAGGTGGTTTTGGTGTTGTGGTAGCTGAAAGAGGATATGGGAAAGGATAGTAAGGGTTGGTTGCTAGGGGTGGTGAATACCCTTGATTTGGATTTACATAGGTAAGTCTTGGATAAGGTGATCCATGTGCTTGAGGATCCGATTTGGCTGAGGGAGGATAAAAAGGTGTCGCTCCATAGCTAGAGGTTGGTCGAGGAATATTAGGGGCATAATATGGGATTGGAAAAGGTCCCATTGTCGGTGAGGTGGAACTGGACGGAGCGTTGTATGCAGGATTCACCATGGGAGGGATGCCAGTGTAAGGTTAAATGATGGATGTAACCAAACTAATGAGACCATACACTGCATGTGATGCCCCCAGCAAGTCCTTGCGGGCGAAGTCACCACAAGGTGCATCTGGAAAAATGGTGTACAGGTAACCTAAATAGGCGTATATCAAGTTAAAATGTTGGAATTTAAGGATTTCCTCTTCCTCCGTTTGTGGACGTTCATATGCAACATCCATGGAAATGGCGGGGATGAGGGAATTTAAAAACTAGTCAAGGAATATTCTATCATCTAGCTTTATTTTGCATAGACCGTGTCATCTACCCCATTCATGGATGTGGTCCATGATATGGGTGGAGCTGTTTTGGAAAAAATACAAAAGGATATCGACGTCGACATTTTATCGAACGAGCAGGTGAAAGAATTGTAAGAATGTGGAAGCGAGCAATGTGAAGGTGGAGTGGGTGCCATGTGAGTAAATTTTAACCCATAAGTACATCTCAGATATATAGCATTTCCATGGAGACTAAACTGAATAATTTCTCACAACCTATAAGACCAAAGATGTAATTTCTTGGATTTTTTTAATTATGGAAGTTATGATTTTTTTAGGTTAATGATGATTTTCTCCATCCATTGATCACAATGACTCAGATGTAGGAATCTATGCTTTAAGTGGACTGAACTACAATTTTTCCCTTTTATTGTCTCCACACTTCCTTTCTATTACAAAAGCCTGGAAAAACACTGCAATGTAGGGACCTATCTTGGTAACATAATTCCACTTCCCAATTCTATTTGATACCACAAGGCTTATTTCCAAGTAGGGGTTCATTACATCACTACTAGTGGGAGGACAAAAAATATGTTTCTTTATTGTCACAACCTTCCAATAAGACGTGTGAATTTAATCATCTAAATTTGATCTAAAGATTCATGTGTATCTTTCAAATTTAATTCTATCAATATTGTGGAAAGTAGCAGTTCCAATGGATCCTTCGACTACTATCAACAAGCACTATTACCTTACCTTTCATCATACCCCTACTAATTTTTTTCACCTGTTAAAGGTGAAACATATATCTTAAGTGCCCACCAATGTGTGGTCTACTAGAAAGCAACAACGTGATCAAGCTTGTATTAATGTGTAGACATGGGTTCAAAACCCTCTGAGTGGGTGTAGGATGAATCCAGGTGTAAGTCCTATGTGACTTTGAAAACATAGATACAGTCCTCAAAGTGGAATCTTATACAAAGAGATTCTATAGGAAATATTTCTCAAACAACTATTTAGGACTCAAAAATTCCCTAATTGATACTGTACTCTATTTTGCAAAAGTTAAAAGGGTATACTATACAAATTGTACCATCAATTCTATATGTCATCTAGATTCATTCTATCTTTGAAATTTTTATAGAGTGTTATGTTTATCCTATATAGTCTTAATACCTTCTTCATGGCCAGTGGGAGGGATATTAACAAAGAAAAGTACAAAGTCTTTTTCTTCAATACTTGTCAAATTACCAAACGCAATATCCTTTGCATCCTTGAGTTTCCATAGGGAACCTTACCTACCAAGTATCTTGGGCCCCCTCTAGCTGATTCAATAGAAAAAAATGTTTCCTGGAAATATCTCCTTGATAGATTGAAACAAAAATTAAGCAGTTGGACATTCCGCTCTCTCAATTTCCCCAGTTGCCTTATCCTCGTCAAAGCACTCCTGCAAGCTATGCCTATGTACCTATTCTCCATTCTAGCGGCTCCCAAGTTTATACTCAAAACAATTCGGGCTCTGCAACACACCTTTCTCTGTGGAGGCTCAGGAAACCACAAAAAATGGTCTCTTGTAGATTGGAACTCCTTATGCACCCCCAAACTCACTGAAGCTTTAGGAATTAGAGATCCTACAATAAGTAATCAACTCTACAATGCCAAAATATGGTGGAGATGGATTACAAGCATTTGAGCCTTGGGATCTCCTATGGTAGGTGAAATATACTCCTAACTGGTCCAAGCAAAACCTTGTAAGATTTGCTGCAAATTTCAAAGGTTCGCACATCTAGAACTCTGCACAAGCCATCCACACTATAATACAAAATTTCAGCTTCTCAGAGATTCATAATGGAAAAATTGCGGATGTCTTTCAAGATTCATGGAATCAACAAAGCCCACTGATGGAAGAGCACAATCTTCCTAATTTAAGAGAACAACTTCTATCCATGCGCAAAATAATAGTCAATGATATGTGGCGGGAGGAAAAAACTGAAGATCAATTTGACATATTCTCACCAAGTTTGGAATTCAAGACCATAGACCATCTATCATTTTTTATGATAATCAAAGCACCATTAATATCTCATATCTGTTTNGAGGAAAATACTGAAGATCAATTTGACATATTCTCACCAAGTTTGGAATTCAAGACCATAGACCATCTATCATTTTTTATGATAATCAAAGCACCATTAATATCTCATATCTGTTTTTCAATGACAATGAACCAAGCACGACAAGATTCATATGAATTTCATATAGAGCTAATTCATGGACAAAGAATTGATCTCAACTTTTGTCCAATTATGGAGCAGATTATTGACATCTTCAACAACCTTTTACAAAAGGTAAGTTCATTCATTTATGAGATCTTCTAGGGGTGCATGAGGCTTCTACTTCAAAGTAGGATACATAGTCTTCTCTTCTATCCTTTAGTGGTGCTAGCGGAAAGGTTGGGGATACCCTTGGGTTTTCTCTTCCTCATTCTTTGAGGGGACCTTTTATATATCGGTATCTAATATGGCTACACATTTTTCAGGTCCCATACTTGTTGTCACATACCAACTCAAGTTGTTTTTAAGGGGGGGTGTTGGTGCTTATGGTGCATGTTCCTTCCTTGCATCAAAACACTATTATTTCCTTTAATTTGTTTTAGTTCTTTAATGCACTTATGGTAGTTATGCTTAGATTCTTTTCTTCCCTACTTTGTGGAAGGATTTGTGACAGTTCTTGCATGGATTTTTTCCCAAAAATATCTAGCAAGAACTTGTATCTGTATTTCTTAGAGTGATATTGTTTGGTTGATTAAAAAGTAAATGAGCACAATGATACTCTTTTACAACAATATGGTATTGCTTCTTTGATTTGTGTTCATTTCTTTATACTCTTGGTCTTGGGTGGTTTCATAGCAATTGAATCATGGATTTGTAGCCAATGATAGTAAAATTTCTCTAGTTAGGCTACTCAACCAAACCTTATAAATAGGATGTACTGATAGTGAATTTTATTACTGAGTTACCAACTGCATCAAGGAAACATGATTCTATAATGGTTGAGGTGGATATGTTATCTAAAGTAACATAGTTTATTCCTATAATGTCCACTCATAAGGCTGATGGGATTGCAAAAACAAGTATGAGGAAAATATTTAGATTTCACGGGTGATCAAATTATAACTAACAAGGATACTAAGTTGGCATCTAACTTTTGGAAGAGTCTTTTTCAAGGCTTGGGAACCCAATTGAATTGTAATAATTCTTACCACCCACAAACATATGGATATAATAAAATATTAAATCAGGTGTTTGAATACATTCTTCATATGTATGTGATGCACAAATCATTTAAAAATTGCCATCATAAAATGCACATAATAGGGCTTGCATATAACAATGAGAATCAAACATCATAAAATTGAGCCCATTCTAATATTTATATGGAAAAATTTGCAGGTCACTAGTGAGTTGGGATAATCTAGTAAACATAATTGCACTTGGCAAAAAAAACTTAAGGAAATGGACCAAGAAATTTCAAAAAATAGGAAAATTTTTAAGGCACCCCAAGAGAGATAGAAAAACTATGAAGATAAAAATATAGTGCATAGGAAATTCCATGTTGGGGATCATGTTTTCCTCCTTGTGAAGGGAAGGAAAAGTTACTTGAATCTTGGAAGTTGTGCCAAGTTGGTACCAAAATATTGTGGGCCATTTGAAGTACTTGATAGGATAGGGCTAGGTGCATTTAAACTTCCATTTCCTACTAATGCTAAATCTCATTATGTTTTCCATGTTTCATTGCTTATTAAACGTGTACATGATCCTAACCATTTCATTGATTGAGATTCTATCTAGGTCAAATGAGAGGGAGAGTCCAAAACATAGCCACGTCTATGCATCCTCAACAAGAAAGTTACATTGCTTTAGTACTACTCCATCGAATAAATGAAAGTGTAATGTAAGCACTTTGAGCCTAATGAGGCTTCATGCCAATATGGACGATTCCATGGAGGCATATTCATCTTTAATTTTATTTTAGGAATCATTGAGGCTAGTGCTATTCCAAGGGGGAGGGGAATGTAATACCTTGATTTTTACCCCTAGTAAGTATTAAATCAAATTATGCAAATGTTGCAAATTATCCTAGTGCTGAGCTCAAGGCCAAGGCTTCTAATGAATGGCTAGGCATGTTTGAGGTAGATATAAATATATGGACAATGTGTTAGGCCTGTAATGGTGAGTTAAAGCTATGTAAAAAGTAACATTGGAATATAATATGTAATGGTCCAAGATGGTTGCAGAAAGTACAAGAAAGGCTATGTTTCCACTAGAGGGAAAGAGGGAAGGGGACCTATAAGAAAGTAAATCCTCCATCGCCAAGTGGTCATCCTTAGAACTCATGTCCTTTTCCACCATGCTCCTTAATAATCCATATACATCCTTTGAATTATTAAAACCCATCATTAGATGCATGTAAGAGGCTGGTGGGAAATTTTTCTAATATAGCTATAGAAGCATGGGTCGAGTACAATCATTATGGGAATTGTAATATTTCTTCACTCCTCTAGTTAGAATTAATGTCAACCATCATTTCACCAATCCTCTCATTCATATTGTTTCTATCTTCCATTCCATTACTGTCATGTTCATGATGTATGCTACTCATGATGTGTTCTCCATTGTTATCCATGGGAAATTTGTAAATTGACTAAAATCAACACTATTAAGAGATAAATTATAGATAATGATTAAGAATGATAGTTGTAGGCGAGTATAAAGGATGGCTAAGTTAAGAAACCTTCACCCACAATATATTTTCTACTCTTTGGATTCTTGAGACCCAGGTATTGATCTCTCATGTCATTCTAAAAAAGAATACCCCATATTGGAATCTTTCTTCCCACATTGAAAAGCAATACTAGAGGGAATAATATCTTTGATGGACTATTTTAGAGAAGGGATCTTCCTTATGTTGTATGGAGA
Source organism: Pseudotsuga menziesii (assembly GCA_001517045.1). NCBI lineage: Eukaryota > Viridiplantae > Streptophyta > Pinopsida > Pinales > Pinaceae > Pseudotsuga > Pseudotsuga menziesii. The sequence goes on from LPNX010831863.1 coordinate 392,611, forward strand.
AATGGTAGAGAGTTCTTGCCTATAAATAACTATATGAGATGCATATAATGCTTTAAAGTTAATATAAAATTAATCATAAAAGAAAATGGGTTGGGATGACATACAAGACGTTTGATGACCTTAAATAATAAGTTTTTTTCCTTTGAAAATATGTTAAGGATCCATTTACCTTTCATGAATGTATATAAGTTTCATAGATGTGAATATTTCTAAAAGATAATAATGTATCTAATAGCTTCCTATTCAAATATATTGATTCTTATTACGTGCTATCACTATGATGAAGGGGATGCAATATAAAAGAGATCAATTATTAAATAAGTTAAAATAAAATTTAAAATTCAAAAATAAGCATCATCTCTTTTTTTATAAGTTCGATTTCTATTAAAATTGAAAATTGAAGAACTGTAAAGAGAGATTAAGAGTTTACTGTTATTTAAACATAGAAATAGCTTGGACTAATGGAGCACTTTGTTAACCAAAACTAGTCAAAAGCTAAGAGATGAGAGTTTGCATTTTAATAATAGAAAGATCTTCATACGCCGAGGGTTATGATCACAAAACTAGAGTTGAATTGAAATAGAGCCATATCTATAAAACAAAATGTTGCAAGCTAGATCCCTGAACAAACTATTCATTATTTGAAATATAAATTGGAGAGGAAATGAAACAAACTACACCTAGAATATGAGGCTCTGCCCAAGGGTTGGTCATGATGTTGGAAATTGGGCTATCGATGGAATATCATCTGAGGAGGAGAGTCGGCCTACTGCAATCGATTGAAGGTTTTACTCATCGGTTCCTTTGCGAGAGCATTAATATTTGCATTGATACAAGCATTAGAACACAAATAAACCTAAGTGAGGTGCCTAACTGTATCCCTCCAGGTGCTCCAAGAAGGAACCCAAAGTCAGACCCCGTGTCTGATCGCAAATACCACCATTAACAATATTAGGTAGAGCTAGGCTTAAGAGAGTCCTGGTATACTAGAATATACCCAGGGTTTTGGTGTGGCGGGTATCCCTACTGTGGGTGAAACATGCATCATCCACCATGCTTCCCATCTTGGAAATAAGTTGCTCCTGAGCCAGTAACTGGGAGCTTCTCTGAATCTTGGACTTCATAGAATGCATGCGAGCCTTAATGTCTAGAGGAACCAAACTGACATAACTAGCTTGACCTTTCTCCATTTCGTGTTGTGTATAGGGAATATGCGAGCGATGGGGGCCTAAGACAATTTTGCTATCAGTTCCCTCACAACGAACCATGATTAGATAGCGGCGGAGATAGGGGTTGGTCCAGGGGCAGGGTATTCTTTAAGAATTATAATAGTATACTTAAGTGTAGTATTCTAGGCGATTATTTTGGATTGGCACACACACACACACACACACACACACATATTAGTAGGTGAATATTAAATATGAAGCATACAATTTACTACTGAAACTTGTAAATTTTGGCAAATATTATGATTAAAAAACATACTTTATGTAAATATAAGCGATATTAGAGACTGAAAATGACCAAATAGTGAATTTATTTTTTGAAAAAAGATAAAAAAATAGCCAATTGGCGAAATTTAGTCCCTAAAAATTTCCCATTCGAGGAGGGGAAGACTAGAAGATGTCGGGATCGAGTAGGCAATGCAAGGTGAGCCAGAAGAGAATTCGAATAAGAAAGCGACGATGGCAAAACATAGTGAAATCCTGCCTTTTACTAGTAAGAAAAAGAAACCACAATCTTTCTAAATTTAGCCTAGTACCATCAAATAGCTCAAATACAGACGTCATAATGACAAGAGAGGGGCTTATCGGCTGAGCTGTGGTCTAGCGGTTAAATCGGTGGGAGTTTCCATCACTGGCCCAGGTTCGATTCCCACAGGGGAGTCCTCAGAGTAACATCTTTCCCAGGAGTGATCAAAATATAAGTCCCCGACTCCGGCCAAAAAATCAAGGGGTGTGCTTGTCAAAAAAAAAATGACAAGAGATGGGCTTGAAAGATATCAAGAGAGAGAAAAAGAGAGCTAGAGATCAATCATTCGGCCATAATGACCACATTAAAGATATAAACAATGACAAAGTATGGGTAGGATGACTGCACCAGAGATGGCCAATCATAATAAAAGAGTTAAATATAATTATTTTACAAATAAAAATCGTGAACATTTTTATGGTTATTTCTCACTTAAAAAACAATGTTTTTAATCATCACTATTTAATTTGATGTAGTTAGATTATATGCAGAAGTTTTGCTTTATTTTTTTGAGTTGAGTGCAGCTTAACATCAAATTCATAGATGGTTAAAGACTAAACAATTTGTTTTCATAAAAAGTTATAACAATTCCATAAATTTTATACGTTTCTAATGAACAATAACAGAATCAATCTTATAAACTTATGCATATTTTCTTGATTTTTCTTTTTCACTTGCAATTGTTATTTCAATTATGCAATATAAATGTGAAGATTTCAAAAATGCCTTCCGACCAAGGTTAGGAATTCAATCATTCCGTGAACGAATTTTAGGAAAAAAGTGATTTCAGAGTCCAGAAAAAAACCAAACAAATTAAGAATTCAATCATTCCGTGAAAGGATGTCAGGGAAAAAAGGCGATCTCAGAGTCCAGAGAAAAAGCCCAACGAATTAAGATTTCAATCATTCCGTGAAAGAATTTTAGGAAAAGAGTGATCCGAGAGTGCATAAAAAAGTCAAAGGGATTAGGGATTAAGATATGAATCATTACCATGAAAGGATTTTAGGAAAAAAGTGATCTGAGAGTCCAGAAAAGAGCCAAACAAATTAAGATCAGGTCAATCATTACGGAATAGTCTTTAAAATTTTGTATTATTTGGACAAATTCGCTCGAATTTCGTAACTTGGAATGTTAGACCTTGGTTATTCACGCAACGAATCGAGCATTCGAACTGTTCGGTACGATTGGATTCCTAAATGAAATTCTTTTGGAACGTGTTACAATGTTATACGCGTCACCATATTATGATTCAGGGTTCTTTTTATGCGGAACACAGTGCCAGGCCGAATTGGGAAGAAGGTGCAGTTCTCACGATTTAACGACCCAAGAGGAAGCGAAAGATATTTTGAATATTTACAACGCAAGATACATTGGATTTGGAAGAATGTTGCGTCCAGCGTTTGAATTTGAAATCTAAATCCAATTTGATGGTTATTCTTTTTGCAACTGAACTATTTTGACTTATCTTGAGAGACTGAAAATTACATTTTAATAATACTTTGAGGGTATTATTAACCGGATTTTCAACTGAGGTTTTACCTCAAGACATTTATGACTATCATTCTATGATCAATGTATCTCTCCCCCCCTTCCTCCATATCCCTCCCTCGTTCTTTCTCTCCCCCTCTCTCTTCCCCCCTTCCTCCATATCCCTCCCTCGTTCTTTCTCTCCCCCTCTCTCTTCCCCCCTTCCTCCATATCCCTCCCTCGTTCTCTCTCTCCCGTGCCAGTTCTCCCTTCTCTCTCCCTTGCCCTCTCTCTCTCCGTCTTTCTCCCTCACTCTCTCACTCCGCCTCTCTTTCTCCCTCACTCTCTCCCTCCGCCTCTCTCTCTCTCTCCTACCGCTTTCCACCCACAATTTATTTCTCTCTTGGCATCTTATACCTCTCTTTATCTTTAAATACCCTAGTATACATATAACCTACCTCTAACTTATTTAGGTTTGACTTTTGACATAGTAGTAAAACTCACATAAGCAAAATTTAAAAATTTAACTGCCTAAAAAACAAACCCCCCCCCCCAAAAAAAAATTTGGGCACTTTGTGAAATCTAGTTCCAAAAATGAGTTGTAGCACTTGATTTGGGCTCACTAAAAGAGGGTTAAAATTTTGAGGATATATTTAGTGGTGTTCCTCATGAATCAACCATGGCTAAGTATTTAAGTTAACACTCTTTGATATACATCTAATATCAAACATTTATGGAAATTAGGAAGTTAACTTTTTAATATATACATTCTAAATTTATTTATAAAAAAAATTAATAAATATTTTTTTTTAATAATAATAAAAATACCTTTAAAAAAACTTAGAACTATAGTAACACTTACCTAGGTCGCTTCACACAAATCCACGAGCTTTGTATCCAAAGGGCTTTATGATATTCCCAATTTTAAACTTTCGATCTTCGGATCGCGGAAGTCAACAAGATCACTTTTTACACTTATGATTTTTCAGTTTTTTGATTTCCGCCCTTTCCTATCCCGAGTTTGGAAACCGGAACAGTCACATATTTGTGCATCGAATCTTTACTTACCGATTTTCGACTTCCGAAGTTCAGAACGCGGAAATCGAAAACTACAATTTTTTGGAATTTATCACTTACCTGTTCTATTTCTGCCGCCTTGGTCTTCGTTGTCCATGTATACTAGATCTACGGTCCAGATCGTTTTGCTCGTTTAATTTTGGGTTTTAAATATGTTCGAAGTTACAATCATTTTTTACCATTTTGCCTTTGATTTCTTGCTGCACTCGAAGTTTTTACTGCGGATTTTTCTCCTTGCTCCAACTCACATATCTACGGTTTTTGAGTCTTTTTACTAGTAAGTAATTTCCACTCGACCATTTTTTCTGTTAATTTCAACTCATGTCACTGCTTTAAACATGGTTTCCAAAATCTAATCAAAGGCGGTGTTCACCACCTCTAGGAACACCAGGTCGAAAACAGTTCTTCAGGACCAAAAGAACAAAAACCCCAATGCCGGTGTGTTCACTGATACTAGTGGACATGTGTCTGAAACCGTACATCTGGACTAGTCTAGAATCTACTCTATTTTTTACAGTGACGACTTTTCCTCTGTCACCCATGACTTGCTTGCTTATCAAAGAATTCAGAGTTCTCAGCTTCACAACATCGCTGCTAGACCCCCTTTCATGCCCTATATAGATCCCGTCAAGTGGGCATTAGACCACGCGATCCCTAAGGAACGTTCTCTTAACGACAATGTTAATACCTTTATTGGTGCTTTCACGGGGCATGTTTTTAACCAAAGGAAACCCTGTGTGAAAAAAATAAAAATTCTCGACGTTTTGGGCTAGGTAGTTTAGCCCATCTTCAAGAGATACCATCAAGTTTCCCAACTTAATCTTTCAATTCGTTTCCATATTAATAATGTAACGTAGCCTAAATATTAAATTATGTCGGCCTTAAGAAACAATATTAAGATGTCTTAGTTTTATTCTTTATTTGGTTAATGATAGGGGCCCACATCTTGCTGAGCTTCCATCCGTCCTCCCAATTGATATTGAGAGGGTGTTTCTCAATTTGAATTGCTTTTCTTACTCATCTTCTTGTGTAGTGGTCAATGTTGGCTATGACTTTGGCGTCTTCCATGAGAATGTGGTGTTTGGAGGTTATGGAGGGTTCTGCTAAAGCGAAATTCTTTATCCATCCATGAATGATGTATGTGTTATGTTATTTTAGTCGAGTTGGTATAGAGTGACCAATTTCTCCAATATACACCTTGTCATAGCCACACGGGATTGAGTACACACCTTTATTCTTCTTTGGCTCCGCTTGATCTTTTATATGGTCTAAGATACCACACAACGTGTTGAGAGGTGAGAAGGAAACCCTTATTTGTTTCCTCCTCAGTATGTTGGCTGATTTGTCCATCGTCCCTTGGATGTAAGCTTTATTGATTTTATGATCTTGTTTTGATTCCTTGCCCGCCTTACTCCATGGGACCTTTTCATGGTTTTTATGATTAGAGTTTCCTTGTATTCGTTATTTTTGAATATTTTGACAAGGTGTTCTAGTTCAAGATCCAAGTGTTCCAAATTAGATACTCTCTTGGCTCCACCTTGGCTCTAATCGTCAGAGTGTTAATGACGCTGATTTTTTGTGCCAGGTGATGATGAGAGTCAAATCGAATATACTTATATGTGTGCGTCTTCTTTCGATAAACTTGGTGAGCTAAAGATCCGTCTTCTTTTCTAGATAGAAGGATGTTTAAAAAAGGAAGACTGTTGTTCTCCTCGATTTCCATTGTGAATTTGATGTCTTTTGATTGTTTGTTCATGTGTGTTAATACCCCTGTTGCGTCGTTCCATTATGATGTATTTGCTAGGGCTTATGCACTTGGACCTCCTAGACATCTTTTGACATCGAAATTTCTTGATGAAGCCATTTCCTGGTTCAACTACAAAGAAGTGGTCAAATCTTGGATGGATAACACATAATTGTTTGTCCCTACACCAACTAATGCCTACCCAATTTCTTGGTTTAGGGAACCATTTTCTTTACTGGCAGCTATGTTTTGTCGCTTATATGGGTCACTGAGTTGTACCATGTTTCAAGCTAAGTGGCTTCCTGTGGCACACTATGTTTTTCTTACAGGTGATTCTTTCAACTGGGCACATGTTTTGTATTTCAATTTGAAAGATGAAATTGAAAAATATCAGAAGACCCCGACCAACTGGAAGTCAACATTCTACATGTCAGGGTTTGTAATGGATGCATTTTGTGCAACTTATCCTTTCCCGACCTTGAATTGGAATTGGGACAAGAATTGTCCCCCCGTATACATATATTGTTCTGATATGTGGGAGGACAACTTTATTCCCTGAGTCTATGATATTTGCGACCTGTTTCTCGGGTTGATTTATCACAAAATTTTCAAGGTTTAGGCTCCGGCATTTTCTGAAAGAGCCACGAAATTAATCTCAGTACATGGTGATGGGGCAGCAACATTGTGTGTTTTCTACCCAGAATAATTCCTGATCGTATGGTACTACAGGAATTCGTCTTTCAGACTGCTATCGATGGGGTTTTTCCCAAATTGACAAAACACAAGAAAAAGGCATGGCCCAAATTTCCCTTGTATCTGGACTCTCGTGTACTTCAGAATTCTACCCATGCTAGCATGCTGGGTAAACAAATTACTGTTATGCACTTCGAAGAGGCACCCATTAGGATGCATGACCCAAAGTATTATCTAGAAAACCTCTTCGCACATGAGCATGCTAGGTATCAGTATGTTCATGAAAATGATCTTGATGATTCTATGTTTAGAGCAGGCGTGGATTTTCGATAGGACATGGCAAGATCGAGGATCTAGAGGTTGAGTCTCATCTCTACAAATACGAAGAGGAAACCAAGGATCACACTCTTTTTTATAGGGAAACTAAACTAAAGATAGAGCAAGACATTGAGAAGCAGAACATAGAGAAGGAAGCAAAAGAGAAAGCAACAATCTTTGCTGCTGCACTAGCTACTCATCCTAAGGACAAAGGTAAAGGTGTCCTTGACGGTCCTTCAAGCCCTCTTCCTGCCTCGATGGAAGACACCCAGCAAAAGGGAGCAAAGTTTAAGAATAATCTTAATAGAATTAGTTCTCAATTGCAAACTCAGACATAAATGGCTGAGTCACAGCCTAAGAAACAAAATAACCAGTTTATTTCTGAATAGGTTCAATCACAAGAGGTGCACAGAGAAGAATAGATGGTCCCTCTGCTACAAATTTCTCAAAGAGAACTAACAATAGTGCAAGTCCCTCCTATTCAACAGGTAAATCCTATACCTTTGGCTGATATTGAAATTCATGATAAACACAACAATTTGGAAGAAGAGGAAGGTACTTCTGCTTGCTCTGTTATTGTTTTGACCTTCCTGATATCATATATTCCTGTCCTTCAGTAGTTTGATACCATGTTAGATTCATAATTTTTTGAGCAGTCTTTTTCTGAAATAAAGTTTTCACCAATTTTGAAAGCTACCACTAGTATTCCGACAAAACTGGTTGACTCACCCATTCATACTTCTTCCCCTCCCCATTCATCACCTCAACCTATCTCAACATCCCCGCTTTCTCAGCTTCCTCAGATAAACATTACTACCATCTCTACAACTCTTTCCTCTAAGGTTGACACACTTACTCCTAATTCTTCCTCATCCCTAACAATTCCTTCTTTGACCTCTCCTATGAACATCCCGCCCCTCAATACAGAAATACCTCTTTCCTAGACACAAATTGACCCCCTAGTTACCACTCAGCAGCAAACCATTTCACCCCCTGAAGGAATGGCAGATTTTGGAGAAGATGTTGTGGTATCTATGGGAAAATACTACCGGAGGATGAAGGACAAAGCTATGATCAAAAGGGGAGCTAAGAGGACAAGAGAGGGGTCAACCAAATAGATGTCTGCCCTCAGTCAGGTTATATGGAAATTAGAGACCCCTGATTTCAAGCAAGGGGCATTAGATACAACAATTGATATGGGAGCTTTTTCAAGGGCTAATTATGACTCTGTTTCACAACTGAGGAACAAGAACTGAAAAAAGGATAAACTGGACTTGGCAGCAACTGAGGCAAAACATGAAGAAGAGGTTAAGCAGCTAAAACAAGAATCTGAGAACAAAATAGAGCAATTGCAGAAGAAGACAAAACATCTCAAACATCATCTTGGCAATGCAGATGTTCTCAATAAAAAACAAGCAGAAAAAATAGTCATTCTTTAGCAACAAGTCAAGGATGCTCATATAGCATCAACAACCTCTTCCTTTTCAAGTCTGACACTAGAGGAGTTCAAGAAGGTGCTCTACAAGGTACATCGGGAATTCTGTGAGGCCATGGTCAATCTATATACATGTTTTGATGAGATGCAGGGTTTATATAATTCGTTTGGGCAACATTCTGAAACTTTGGAAACCCACCGTGATCAAACAAAAGCAACATCTAGGGATTTTGAACATGTGATAGATTGACAAATGTATATTTCAGATAGACCACATGATATGCCAATTCTGTACAACCTGCAAGCCAAAACGATTGAGGTCACAATTGAGACATGGGAGAATATCTGTGACTCAGTGGAAGCTATAATTAGAGAAGGACAGTCGGCTTCTGAACATAGGTGGGCAGCTTCTAAGGTTTTTCTTGGTTACTTGGACTTGCCTATCTTATATCCTATTGCTCAGGCGCATTCACCGAAACTACAGCTGAAATAGGTTGAATGACATTTCGATGCAGCTAAGGAGTAGATCCAGTAGATAAATCAACTCACCATGTAGGATATCAAGATATGGATTGAGATCCCTTATGCATAGATGGCTTTGATATAGGTGTACTTGAAAGAGTGGAAGAAATTTAAGAAGAGGGATATCACCTCCCAAATATGTAAAACAGAAAACCACTTGAGACGTGCCCATTTCTAGGAGATTGATGAGATCATGAACCTACATGCTAAGTGGCGTTCTTCCCTTGACAAAACTTGAAACTATTTGATTTTGTAATCCCACGTCTTGGGAATTTTCTTTTCTTGTAAAATTTGTAATATTATTTAAAGGGAGGAATTTGTCCTTGAGAGCTACATAGGAGAAAGGACTACCGAGATCATAATAGGAAAGTTTGTGGTTTTAAAACTATGTAAAATTTTGCAGAATAAAATTACAATCATTTCATATTATGTGTCATGGTTCTTCATTGAATGTTTTTAATGAATTTCAGTCTATCTCCTAATTTATCTGTCTTACTGATTATTGGTGGTTTACTATAAATGTGTTGTTTCATGTACTAATTTTTCTTTACTGAACTAACATGCGGAATGTGTATCCAGTAAATGTTTTTATTAGATATAAATCATTATTAATACTGCTTGTAATTGGTTATGGATCTCTAATATTGATTTGTTTATTAATATGGTCTCTTAGACTTATTGTGTATCTATAATGTTTTGGAAATTGTTCTTTGCAATTTTATTTGTTAAGTTGGTCTAAAGTAAGCTGAAAGAAGTGATATTGATTTGCATGTTTGCACATTAAATGGTTGTTCTCTTTCATATGTTATATCCTGCAATAGTCCTATCTTGAAAGCATTACTCATCATGTTTAAATTTCCTTAAACAGTTAGTTAGGAATCAGTTCTTATTCAATCTTTTCTTGTTTATCCTCATAGAATATCTTCTAGATCTGAAAACCATTATGCCAGTCGAGGCCTCGTATCCATAGGAATATTTCATTCTATTGAGTACCTTGTAGATTTTCCAACAACCTACACACGGGGCCCGTCAACAAGTTGATGTGTCAGATGAACTGGCCGAGTGGTGCCGATAGATGTCGGTTGAGATGGTTGAGTGAAGTCGACGATGCTTGTATCTACTGTGTCAGCGTGAAAGGCTAAATTGAGCCAGAAAAGAAGGAAGTACAAAAAAATTCAAAGGAAAAGTAACTTTCGATTTTCGGAGTCCGAGGTCGGAAAACAGAAGTCGGAAGTGCATAAAAAGATAAGGTCGAAAGTTAAGTTTTCTGATTCCCAACTTCCGTAATGAAGGCCGGAAATGTGGAATGCGGAAAGTGGAACCATGGAGATAGTTTCCATATTTTGATACTTTTCTGAATTTCGAGTTCTGAAGGGGGAAGGCAGAAGGAAGAACCATATTTGAAGAACTCCATCGATTGATATGTTTCCAACTTCTGAGTTCCGAAGGCAGAAAGCGGAAGGCGGAATGCATAAAGCGGAAGTGCGGAAGGCAAAAGGTAGAAGACTGAAAATTCACTTCATTGAGCCTTTGAGTTTTCGACATCTGAGTTTCGAAGGTGGAAAGCGGAAGGGGAAAGGAAGATTTAATACTTATGGTGTTCCTGGAAGTGATGGACATCGTCTCTGATTGCAGTTTGGAAACCATGTCTAAATAGTGACACGAGTTCAAATCAACAAAAAACGATAAAGTGGTAAATAATTACTGGTGAAAAGCTCAGAAAACGTAAACCCACGAGCTGGAGCAAGGGAAAAAAATCCACAGTAAAGTCTTCGAGCACAACGAAAAAGCATGGGAAAAATGGTAAAAATAATCGTAACTTCGAACAAATTAAATCTAGGCCGTAGATCTAGTATGCATGGACGGATGAGATCGAGGAGGAAAATAGAATGCGGGAGTGATAAGGTCCAAAATTTCAATATTTCTGACTTGCGGGTTCCAAACTTTGGAAGATAGACATTCGAACCAAAGTCATTTGAGACTTCCACTTTCCGCAGTGCGAAACATAGAAATCGGAAATTACAAGTTTGTAATAAAACTTTAAGTTTTTTTTACTTTAGCTTTCCACAGTGTAGAATGCAGAAATCGGAAAAATCGTTGTCTGATATTTTATTTTTTCTTATTTCCCGATTTCTGCTTTCTTGTAGTGCGGAATGCCGAAATCAGAACTTTGATATTTATTTTGGAAATTTTTGTTTGCATCCACTTTTTGTTTTCTGCAGTGCAGAAAGTGGGATGCGGAAGTTGGATATGTTTTTGGTCTAAATAAATTTCTTTTTGACTTTCGAATTTTTTTTGTATCCAATCGTATAAAAAAACAAATACTCTGGGAACTTTGTTTAATTGGAAAATACGGTTTTCTCAGTTTCATGGAATTTGGTTTGTATTTTTACTACTATTCTTGTTAGACATTTAGAAATATCAGTCTCGTTACTCATTAGATTTCAAGTTTTCATAATGATGTCCATTTTTTATATTTATTATTACATGTTTGACATGCTTCGAAGGAGATTATATCTTACTAATTCTAACCACCCTTATTATATCTAGAACTATATAGTATAAAGAGTGGTGTCCTACACTCAATTAAACAAATTTAAACACTATTCTTTAAAAAAGTCTTAAAATTATTTATGGAAATTGTGAAAGTGTTTAAATTGTTTAGGACAAACATTTTTAAATGAAAATTTACATATGTACTTAAATATTTTAAAAAAATTACTGACTTGCCCGATTCGAATGCATTCATTCACGTCAATTGGCATATTTCCTAGTGAAAAAGTATACAATGTATTAGAGAAAGATGTTAAGACAAAATTTAGGACTGACATTAGAGGAAATTTCAACTCAAAATGGGCCTTTTAAATTTTATTCAAATTCCATGTCATCATGTGTTAGCCAATGAAATTGCTTTAAATTTGAAATACCGTATAGGTCTTAAACACTTTTTTAATATAAATTTGGGGATAGATATCATAAAAAAATTACTTTTTTTGTTTGTATTTTTGACATATCTCCCCGTCTTCTTACTCAAATTTTGATCGGGAAAGCTCGTTGGATGCGGAATTAATTCCCCATCCAATGAGTACCCACTCGGCATACTTTTGACGGACCCCGCTACCCCCAAAACAAGAAATACCTGAAAAAATGGAATGATGACATCATCATTCCATTTTTTCAGGTATTTCTTGTTTTGGGGGTA
>LPNX010831863.1:405287-446967 GCA_001517045.1 Pseudotsuga menziesii
TTTGGGAAAACAGGCTTGCATATCATACTAGAAGTCTCACTCGAAAGGAAACAAGACTGAACCATAATGATTGGGAGTTCTTGATAAGTCTTAGAAAATATTCTTCCATGAAAACATAAAAAGTAACCATTAACAGTAGTAGTTTTTAAAACATAGAAAGACTAAAACAAAGATTAAAAGAATGACATGGTCAACCAAACAATTGTTCATGAGGCTCGAGATGCATTCCCAGTCTCTCGACGAACTCATCTTGATTGTCCAAAATCCTATGCAAGATGAGCATGATTTTTTCCCGTTGAAGAAGAATTTCACCATGCTGCTCATCTTTTTCCACTATAGTTTTTCCTAGGATAAACTTCTGCGAAAATTTCAGCTCCAGGGATTTCTGATACAAAGATATCCTTCCTTTGGAGGTGCTAGGATTGGGGACTAAATCCTTAATTCATTTTTTATCTCCTCAGGTTGCAAGCAAATGCCTTCCAACTCCGTCTCTCTCTCCACATTTTGGATGTTGGCTTGGACTGACTTAGGAATTTCCCGTTTATAACGTTTTCTCTTCTCCACAATCATTTTCTGGAAACAGAGAGGTAGACTCATAGGATTTGGCTTGTGAATCCCTGGAGGCAAAGAAACAAAGAAGGAGTTCTTACGAGGAGGCATGATAATAGGAGAGACGACTATCAGCAAGAGCTGAGAAAAAGAAGCTTAATCAAGAAGATGATCACTAATGTTGTAAACAAATAGCATAAACATAACATTTTCGTTATATTAACTTTGTAATATTATGATATCACATTGTATTATTACATTTAAGAAGCTCACTACTAATGCAGGTAAAAATAAAATAAAATGTTGAACTGCCATTATAGATAAATTTATGAGGAACAACATTTATATATTCGACCATGTTGCTGGAAATCAAGGTTTCAGATAAATGAAAATGGACGACATAGATCACATCCTAGAATCGAAATATTTTCTATCTGGGGCATGTGATAATGAGGAGCGCCATAATGATTAAGCAACAGAAGATGAGTATAGCCTTTATACACAGTTTGGTAAGGAAGCAAGGGTACTCAAAACAAGGGCATATCGATACCATCATAAGAAGGGATCGATGGAGTGACAAATGTCAAGTCCACACACCATGAGATAACTTGAGGATGATGACAAGTGAGGCTGACAGTCACTTTCGCGATTAATATGATGATGTCACAACAGAAAGGGGCAATGTAGTTGGAAATTTCACATAAGGAATCAGATCAAGAGGTCGTGTGACCGTTCGTGTTGTCATAATGCCACTCGATGATGATGTGTGTGAGGATTTGACGGACTCATAGTTGAAAATCAACTTCCCGGCTCATTATAATTCCTTAGTCATAGTCATTCGAAGATACAGAGTGAGTGAATGCCAGTGAAGAATGAGGATGACTAACTATTGTTCTGTTGACTATCTTGGGGGTCTTGATATCAAATCTGTAATTACTGTTCTGCTTGGGAAGTCTGTTCATGCAAAAGTAGCTCCATCCATCGAGGTAAAGATGTTAATTAAATTAGGAAGACATCCTGATGCTGGTAAGAGCAATATTGTCCTAAAAAAGAACAACACTACTATGGAAGCAGTTTCAAGAGTTCTCGAATCGACGGATATCCCACCGAAGCCTCTGAACAAGGTCAAGGAGTTAGTTACCACAGTGCATAGTATCCATTGGCATGAGTGCCCATTTGAAACGAATGCTCGGACTCACGGAGAGGAGATCAGAGGTATATGTCATCAGCATCCTTGCTGCAAATTGCTAATTCTAATGAAGGTGATGACGAGTCCAAACCTATGTTCCGCTAGCATGGCGAAGATGAAGGATTCAACCTAGGTAAAGGATGACTACGAGCATCCGTAAACAGACAAGAATGATAATCCCATCAAGGATTTAGGATTTAGTAAGGATTTCAGATGTCTTCTCGAGGTCTGCAAGCTCAACAGTGTTACCAGGATATGTAGAGACTACTGAGAAAAAATTGAAACACAAAAGGAACATAAACCTTTGTTCCATTTGTGAACACAGGGATACTACATTATCAAACACATAATGAACATAAAATTCAAAAGCGAAACATGTTGGAGCTTCCATTGCCTAAACAGAGAAAGGTCGTTGCATGTCCTGGCAGAAGGAGAAGCAAGGTGAATGGTTCAATGCATTACTTGATACTAAGTTTTTATTTCTTGGTTGATTGAAAATATCTGCTGTACTAAAAGGCTCTGGACCTCAGCGTAAATATAGCATACCATGGATGCCAATTCCATGATATATATTCAATTTTTTTATTATTTTGAAAGCATGTTCGCTTCGAATACATAAATGTTGTTCTTGATAAATTTACATATAATCACAGTTCAATATTTTATTTTGTTTATAAGGAAATATAGAATATTCCATGGATACTAATTCCCTGATGCATATTCTAAATATTTTAATTTTGAAATCAGGTTCGTTTCAGGTATTTAAAAGTTGTTCTTCATAAATATATATAATGATAGTTTAACAATTTATTTTATTTTTAACTGTACTAGTAGTGAGATTCTTGAATGAAATAATCCAAAGCGATATCATAATATTACAAACTTAATATAATAAAAATGTTATGTTTATTTCAGTTCTTTACAGCATCAGTGATCATCCTCTTGATTAAGCAGTGATATAATACGTTAATGACTAATTGAAAAAATAACCACTATTGGTATTAGAGTAATTTCATGTTTAAATGATCCGATGTTGTATTATAATTTCATAGCTGTTACAATAACGAAGTAGTTCTCAAATGACTCTAATTTCATTCTTGTTACAATAATCCTTCTTCCCCAAAATCGAAAATCGGAAGTCAGGAGGTCGAAAGTCCAAAAGTAAAAATATAGCTGAAAGTTGCAAGGAAAGTAGGATTTTCTTATTACGGAATCCAAAAAGTGAAATTCGGGAAGTTGAAATTCAGAAATCGAAAAATCGAAGAAGAAAATGGGCATTTTATGGATTTTTTCATTCCGAGGTCGGAAGAAGGAAGTCGAAAAGTTGAAATTCACAAAGTGGAGAAGTGACAGGTGAGCATGCCGCTTCATGGATTTCGGCATTCCGAAGCTAGAAATCAGAAGCCATAGAGTCGAAAGATGGAAATTGAAAAAGTCGAAAGTTGGAAGTCGACACTTCTTCAATTTTACGATTCCACACTATGCTCTTCTGCACCAAATCTAAGATATCGAGAATATTAACTTTCTCTTTAGCTTTTCCCCGTGCTTCCTCTCTCCACTTTTTGACTTCCAGACTTTGCTTCTCGCTGACTTCTGAATATTGCGATTTCTGCACTATGGTCTTCCACATCGGATCTCGAATATCGAAAATCTTGACTTTCTCTTTAGATTTTCCTTGTGTTGTCACTCTCTGCTTTCTGGATTTCAGATTGAGCTTCTTGAATGAAATAATCCAATGCGATATCATAATATTACAAGCTTAATATAATGAAAATGTTATGTTTATTTTAGTTCTTTACAACGTTAGCAATCAGCTTCTTTATTAAGCAGTGATATAATACTTTAATGACTATTTGGAAAATTAACCACTATTGATATTAGAGTAATTTCATGTTTAAACGATCCGATGTTGTATTATAATTTCATAGTTGTTACAATAATGAACCAGTTCTCAAATGACTATAATTTCATGTTTGTTACAATAATCCATCTTCCCAAAAACCAGAAACCGAAAGTCAGGAGGTCGAAAATCAAAAAGCGAAAATATAGCTGAAAGTTGCAAGGAAAGTAGGATTTCCGATTACAGAATCCAAAAAGTGGAAGTCATGAAGTTGAAAGTGGAAAATTAGAAAACCGAATAAGAAAATGGGCGTTCGATGGATTTCCGCATTCCAAGGTCAGAAGGCAGAAGTCAAAAATTCAGATTTCGCAAAGCAGAAAAGTGATAGGTGAGCATGTTGCTTCATGGATTTCGTGAAGTTGGAAATCAAAATCTAGAGGGTTGGAAGACAAAAATCGGGAAAGTCGGAAGTCAGAAATCAACACTTCTTCAATTTTTCGATTCCGCACTATGCTCTTCCGTACTGGATCTTGGATGTTAGAAATCTTAACTTTCTCTTTAGCTTTTCCATGTGTTGCCGCTCTCCGCTTTTTGACTTCCAAACTTTCCTTCTCCCTCACTTTCTAATATTCCGATGTTCGCACAATGGTCTTCTGCACTAGATCTCGGACATCGGAAATATTAACTTTATCTTTAGCTTTTCCTTGTGCTTCCTCTCTCCTCTTTTGAGCTTCCGGACTTTGCTTCTCTTGACTTCCAAATTTTCTGATTTCTGCACTATGCTCATTCGCACTGGATCTCTAATATTGGAAATATTAAATTTATCTTTAGCTTTTCATTTTGCTTTCGCTCTGTTTATGCCAGAAATTGTTCCCAGACTACAAGATAACAAGCCAACATAATCTCAAATATCTCAATAAAACAAAACAGGGTTTTTAAGGTTTTCTCGTTGAGAAGTTTGATGACAAGAGGGAATGCATTCATAAATCCAAATAAAAACTAAATCATAAGCATAGAAAAACTGAGATGCATAATATAATAACCATGTATCCAATAGAAAACAACACTGAAGTTCATCTACAAATGGCAAGCACTACAAGTATAAAAACTTTAAACCAGCAATGAAATTACCAATTGAGTGGCTAAAACAAGCTATAAATGAAGACAGAGAAAAATCTAAAGGGTAAATAGAGCATATATTTCATAATCAGTCTTTCAAATACACATAAGAGTCATTTACTTAGCTTATGGACAAGTCTGAAGACCTCCTCTTGCCAGCCAAAAAATCAAACCCTTAGTTCTCTTTGTGACATACATTAATACTATCCTTCCAAAATTTGTTTAGGACTAAACCCTAACTACTTTTCAGCCTACTCATCAAAATAGTTCTATCTAAATAATAATTACAAAAATGAAATATCCTTCAAAACATAACTAATAACTAATTGTGTTAACAAGCTTCACAGATCTTTAGCTGCTTCAGCTAACAAGGCTATCCCTTCTAGGGCTTGGGACTTTCTTCTAGCCTTCAGTTGATCTGCTTCCATATCTGCCATCTTTCTAGTGAGTTCTTCATTTTGCTGCTGTAGATCTTTGATGGTTTGTTTCAACATTGTAAATTGACACTCTGTATTCCTCTTCCTTTTCACTGCCTCTTTTGAGACTGCAATCAGCTCCTGATAGTGGCTATTCACCTCATCCAGATCCTCTCTGAGTCTTGTATTTTCCATGACCAAGCCATATTTTGTCTCTTGCGTATATTCCACCTGATATTTATACTATTTTATAGTTCTCTGTAAATTCTCTTTTTCTGAATCAAATGCTTTATTTCCTGCTGTGGTTTGCATCTCATTTGGAAGCCATGGAATGTTTAATCTCTTATAGATTTCTTCATCTTCTGGCAACAATTCTATAGGAGTTTCAGGAAAAATGAGGTTTTCTTCAGTCTCAACTTCACAGGGAACATTTTCCTCAACCATCACCTTCTTTTCTGAGTGAGAAGCCTTTATCTCACCTTCTTGCTGTTCTTGCAACATTTGACTTCGTATCTCTAGAAATATATCAGACAGTTTAGTCTCAGTAAGGGTAGACTCTCTTTCTGATTCCATTGGCCTTTTCCCTTTACTGTCACCCTTATCAACATCCAATTTTTCATCAGATGAGGAGTCTTCTATCACTATTACTCCTTGTTTATTCAATTCATGGTTCAACAATTTCTTCATATTCAGCCTGAGCTTGTTTCTAGGTCTAGTATTTGGTCTCCACACAGGAGCAAGTTCCTCTAACATTTTGAAAGTTTTTCCCTGATGGGTAACTGAGGCAAATTCAATAACTTTTAGTTTCTTTCTCTTTGGTACTGCTACCTCATCCCCCTGGCTGTGAAATTCCTTTCTAGTACAAACCCTAGTTTCCTCAATAACAAGAACTTTATCCTCCTCAAATAGGAATTTCTCATCTTCTGACAGGACTGTGATTGGACTTTGTTTTTGAACTTCAGTATCCTCTTCATCACCTGAAATTTTCTCTGCAGGTACAATATTTTCAGCAACAAATGTCTCTGCTGGTGCATCATTCTAAACAAGCTTGGTCTCCTTATTATCAGACTGCAAATATTTGCTCTCAATGTCATTAAGATGTTGTTTAGACTCAAAATATTCCTCTGTAGGATCTAAAACTTCCTCCAATTTAATCCTATCTTCATCTTTAACCTTTATCTTCTGTCTGAGTTTTCTGATCAAGGTCTGTCCTTTATCAGCTTGTTTTTAGTGAGACTGTCATTCTTGAACATTTTGAAACCCTGACCAGAAAAGGAAATATTTTGAGGTCTTTCCCCTACTCTGCAAAACGGTGTTTATAATGAGTTTGATAAGTCCATGGTGAAAAATGGTCTGTTTAGTATGATTTTGGTGTTCCTTGATTCTGCAAGACATCTTCTGTAGGCTCTTTAGAAAGAAGAAGGGCAGGTTCATCTTGGACTCATTATTGATGTGTTGAAGAATTATGAAGTGGTATTTAAAAATGAAGGCATATCTTCCTTCACATGTAATATAACTTTGTAAAACCTTAATAGGTTCTATCCATTTAGGCCTGAAGTTATGAATGGGTACACCCTTACCCCAATCTGCAATTACACCAGGCAGTAAGTACTTTTGTGCATTAAAGGTGAATGGCACCTTCTTAAACCATAATTCTCCCTCATTCTTAATTCCTGTTGCCTTAGCGACCAAATCCTTGGTCAATTTGAATTGCAAAGTATCAAAAGATACAGTGTCTTTGTCATCGCACTGAGCAAACTTATGGGAGACCCTTGCATGGTATCCTTCAATTTTCTTGAAAAATATCAACCATCCTGCATTTGCAAATAGCTCTGCACATTCTGGAAATTTATCTATCCAACTGAGATCAGTGGGCTCAACTCTATTAGTTTTTCCACTTTTCTTCATTTTCACTAGGGTTTACAACACCTGTCAATAATATCACAGTCCATTTATCTTCAAATCCTCACAGTCTGCCCTATCACACAGTTCAGGAACTCTTCTGTACCAAACTTTTCAACAATTTGACCTAATCACAAAATTCAGGGACCTCCAATAGTTCTGCTCTGAAGTTTATTATTTCAAACGATGAATACTTGGATATATTGGTTAATATTTCATCATTCATAGTCTATTGAGTGAGCAAATTCATATCCTTCCTTAGAATTTTGACATTATGGACTTTATCAAAAAAACCCCAATTAAACAAACCCTATCAAATGCCACGCAGAGTACCTGCTCAGAAGCTTAATACAAGCACTGAAAGTTGATCTCTTCAAGGGTTAGGTGTCGAATTTCACATTCCAGCTGTCTCCAACTGTCAAGATCACCTCAAACTGTCACTGCTGGGAAGCCCTAATTATTCATTCAGTTGTAAAAAGTCTGATTTCTCATAAATATGTTCCCACAACGACTTTCAATACCTTTGTATTCTTCAGATTAAGAACATATTCCTGAAAACTTTGCCTCGTTCCACTCACTGTCATCATTCACCCTGTGTTGCATGCAGTCGCCATGATTCATCTCATAGAATGACTATCCACCTATTTCAATGATAAACGTGGCAAGACATGTATCAAATGTGATAAATGTTGTGGTTAACACCTCAGGGACAAGACACCCAAAAAAATCAGGCTGAAAAATAATGATTTTGGCACTCGTGACTTTCTTGTGGCGCTTTAGTGTATTATTTTCGCTCCTGCGCTACAAGAAAGTCCTAACACATAATTTCACCTCATTAAATCACTAATCAGGTTTAAGACTTGTTTTATATGCTTAATCTCGACCTTAGTGTCATTTATGAAACCATTTAATCAATATATACCTTGTAGAACCCTTCAAGAATGAACTCTAAGCAAAATTTATACAAGCAGGCTTAAAAATAAGAAAAATCAAAATGATGAAAACTAAAAAGCTTGAACTCAAAATTAACCTTTATAAACCAAAATTTCCTAGAAGCAAAAATATTAGCAAGTTTCAAAAACATAAACAAGAGCAAAAAACTAAGGAAGACAAAATCATGACCTAACATCTTGCTCTTGCTGTGGGATGAAGTCCTCCTTGAGAGGCTTCAAGAACCTGTAGACCAGTGCCTTCTTTACTGCTACCTGCTAATCTGCAAAATTTCCATTGGGTTATGGAGTCCTTATTGTGTTTTACTCACACTGGTATATACAATGAAAAACTAAAATTCCCCTCAAAACCTGTAGAAATGCTTGAGGAATCGTCCATTAACTGGACTTGACAATTCCTCACCCTCCAAAGTCTGTAGGACAAAAGTGTTATTTTCCATAAAATTAGATACTAGGAAAGGGCCAAACCAGAGGTTATCAAATTTTCCATGTTTCTCTTTTTGCGTTTTCCTAGCATCCCACCTTAGAACCATGTCACCAATTGAGAAAGTGTTATCTTTGATTTTCCTGTCAAATATGTCTTTTATCTTCAGTCTGTATAGCTGTGCCTTTTCTTCCACTTTTTCTCTATTCTGCTGCAACTCTATCATTGCATAAATCCTTCTTTGCATATCATTAGGTTCTTCCTGAAAATCCTGAAAAAACTTCATCATTGGAATGCCCAACTGAACATGAAAAACTGCATCTGTACAATACACTAATTGGAAAGGAGAAGTTCCAATTTCTTGCTTGACTGTTATTCTATCAGCCCATAATGCATATTTCAGCATAGAATCCCATGATCTCTTATTTTGCTTCAGCAATTTCCTGATACTCTGAATGATATTTTTATTGGAGGACTCAGCTAAACCATTACCTTGGGGATAGTAAGGAGTTGAATGTTTCAACAAGATGCCATTCTTTTCACAAAATGCTCCCATTTCCTTAGACTTAAAAGATTTTGCATTATCTGTTACTATCCCTTGAGGACACCCAAACCTACTGAGGATATTTTCTTCAATAAATTCCATAATCACCCTATCTTTGGCATTCCTCGTAGGGATAGCTTCCACCCATTTAGTAAAAAATTCTGTTGCAGTCAAAATCCACCTATGTTGTCCTGAAGAAGATGGACTTATCTCTCCTATAAAGTCCAGACCCCACTACTGGAAAGGGGCACTTACTGCAATTGGTTTTAAAGGCAATGAAAACAATTTTTGTTTACCAGCAAACTTCTAACAAGGGATGCAAGCTCTTACCTGCTGATATACATCTGCAAATAAAGAGGGCCAATAGTACCCAGCTCTTAATATTTTGTATGCCGTTGCCTTCAAGTACTTGTGACCTCCACAAACACCCTCATGAGATTCAGAAATCACTCCTTCAATTTCAGGTTTATCTATAAGCATTTTAGTAGAATACCCCCTGGATCCTTCCAAAATAACTGATGTTCTACCAAACAATACTTAGTAGTTCTTAGCTTCAAATATCTAGCAACTTTTCTATCTAAATGTTCAGGACATTGCAAATACAACAGAAAATACACAATGTCTGCGTACCATGTGGATACTGAATAGAAATCCATAATATTTTCTTTCTCCAGTTCTGCTTGATTTTCTTCTTGACCTGGCTCTTCTGCCATTACATGCAATCCCAAAGCTTGGCAATTTGATTCAGCCAACAACTTGGCTAAGCCTTGTACCTTGACTAGTTTGGTAGGTCTGATATCTACATCATACTCCATGATTTTAGCAATCCACTTGCCTCTTTTCCCCTCATTGTCAGGCTATGTCAAAGCATATTTTACAGCAACATTGGCACATATGAAATAACTTTGGAATGCAAAACATAGATTCTGAAAAATTTCAAAGCTTTTACCAAAGAATAAGCCTGCTTTTCCAAGATGATGTATTTTAATTCAGAATCTATGAGAGTTTTGCTGAAGAATGCAATAGGTTGCTCAAGACCATCCTTATTCTTCTGCAACAGAACAACTGCTAGTGTATCTTCAGATGCAAAGGAAAAGGTTAGAAATTCTCTGGTAAAATCTGGACTTACTAATATAGGGGCTTTAGTAAGATCCATCTTGATTTTTTCAAATGAATTCTTTGCTTCAATGGTCCACTTGACTTCTTGATCCTTCTTTAGCATGGTTGTAATCTGCTTGATAGTCTCAACAAAGTTTGGTATAAACCAACGCAGAAAGTTGATTTTACTAATGAAAGATTGGACATCTTTTTTACTCCTGGGTAGACTTATCTTCAATATTGCTTTTACCCTTTCTGGGTCAATCCTTATACCATCAGCAGAAACTAAATGACCTAGTAATTTGCCTTCCTGTACAGCAAAGTGTGACTTCTTTGGATTCAAGGACAAACCAAATTTTCTACATTATAGGAAAGTCTATTTCAAATGTTTTATATGTTCATCATCTGATTGTGAAAATACAGTAATATCATCTAAGTAAATTACCACAAACTTGTCCTTTTTCCCAACAAAAGCTATATCCATATCCCTCTAAAAAATTGCTCCAACGTTCATTAAACCAAAAGGCATCTTATCATACATGAAAGTTCCACAGGGAGTAGTAAAAACTGTTTTCTTTTTATCATTAGGATGCATAGAAATCTGATTGTATCCTGAGAAACCATCAACCATAGAAATCCTATGTGCCCCAACAACCTTCTGCAATATTTGCTCAATTTTAGGCAGAGGATAATTATCCTTTAGTGAAGATCTATTCAAGTTTCTAAAGTCAACACACAGTTTGATTTCTATGTTCTTTTTCCTAACATGAACTAGATTAGCCACCCATGAAGAGTACCTAAGAGGAACAATGATATTAGCATCTAATAACTTCTTCACTTCTTTTTCAATAACAGGAAACAAGGCTTGATTAATCTTCCTTAATTTCTGACGAAAAGGTTTAACATTTGGTTTTAAAGGGACTTTATGTTGTATAATCCCAGTATCATATGTTCTCAATTCTTCATAAGACCATGCAAAGACATCAACATGTTCCTTTAAGAATTTTATGTACCTGTTTCTTTGTTCAGCTGTGAGTGCTTTCGAAATTTTCACCATTCTAGGATGTTCTGCAGTGCCAATGTTACAATCCACCACATTCTCTTCTGAAGACTGTACAATAGGATTTAGGGGTGTATCATCTTTCAAAAATATCCTTTCTAAAGGTACCAAACCTTTTGGGATGAAATTACCTTTTAGTTCAATAATTTTGTGGCCAGTAATTTCATTTTCGGCAATCTCTTCAACATCTCCATCCTCATCATCTTCCTTTTGATCAATCAGGGAATTAAAAAACTCATGTGTAAGCGCCAAAAATATTTTAATTTCAATGTCATCGTCAAACACTCTCCACTGCTTTACATTATCAGGTACAGATGGTCTGTACTTAACCTCAATGGGATACCTCAACTGTGTGGTTTTGGGAATTCTAAAATGTGTAGCAGCTAAGGACAATGAATCAATAGTCTGATTATGGTCCCTTGGAATATAGGTAATGTTAAAAGCTCCAAAATAATTATCGATCATGTCCCATACCTCATTTCGATAGACTTTCACCAAATATTTTTTGACTTGATAGTTGTTCCTCACCTGCTGAACAACTAATTCAGAGTCGCCATATGCAGAAATCTGTTGAATGCCCAAATCTTTAGCAGCCTTCAATCCTAACAGCAAAGCTTCATATTTAGTAGTATTGTTTGTAGTAATGAATTCTAATTTATACATCAGCTTTACTGTTTCACCACCAGGGGATATGAGAAGAACCCTTGCTCCAACACCTTCTTTGCAATATTATCCATCAAAGTATAATTTCCAAAGCTCATCTTCTTTTTCCTTACTGCATTTAACTGGCTGTTCCTTTTCAACCTGTAACAAACCAGCAGTATTGTCATCATCACTAAAATGTAACATGCAAGTACCCAAATATTTATCAACAGCATACAAAGGATGGTTTGTAGGGTTCTTGTCATCTGTCACAATATAGGCAAATTGAAGCTCTCTGTACAGCCTTCTGTTTTCTCCTCCAAACACAGGAATAGTAGCATATGATAAATCCATTTGTAAAGATCCACCAACTTTCTTTGCCCAAGACCTAGAGAGAAGTAAACCAAATTTAGGTGTAATATCTTCTACCACCACATCCATGATTACACTTTTCATTGGTACCTGAGCCAAACTGACAACCATGTCTTTAATCACACCCAAACACTTTACAGCTCATGAATCAAATGCATACAGATCATGATAGGGTTTGGTTATACTCAGACCTAAAGCCTCCATGACAGCCTTTGGCATTAAGTTGTGTGATGCTCCTGAATCTAACAGACAGTTATGTATCATTTGTTCATGGACTGTCAGAGTAATGTAAAATGGAGGTGAAGCACCTGCTTCAATCTCAGTTTTTTCAGCCAAAGCTGATCCAATAAAGATCTTAGGATTTTCTTCTTGCAGATTCACTGTATCAGAAAGAGGCTGATTGTTTTCTGAACCAATCATTTTAAGAACTGATTCTTTGTAAGAAGGATTTTTCATTAGTTCAGTAAAAGGCATAGGAATCTTTATTTTTCCTAATTCATTTTCTAGATTAAAATTCTGCACAGTTTTATTTATCTCTTCAACCTCTATGTTCTTCTTTTGCTTATCTTGAATTTGTTTTTTCTCTGACATAGGATCAGATTGTTGTTTAGTAGGTATAACTACCTTCTTATTTGGGTTTTGTACTACTTGTTTTGGGATTGACCTCAAATTCAAAGTCTTCTTTGGTTCATTCTGATAGGCATCAACAGTTACAACAGTCATTTTTCAGATTCAAATCATCCTTTGTTTCAAACATATCAGCATCATAATATTCTGCATTTAAAAATTCTTCTTCAGTGACAAAACCCTCAGTCAACTTTTCTCCAAAATAGTTCATGTCCTGATCTGTGTCTTCAAATATCACTTCTTCATCAATCTCTTCTTCATCAACAACATTGTTCTGAAGAGGTGGTGGTACCCTTTGATCCTCAGTCTCTCTCCTTTCTCGCTGAATATCATTATTTCTTCTTTCTCTAGGTATGAAACGAGGAGCAAATTGTCTTCTGAATTGGTTCTGATTGTTAGGGTTTCTTTCATCTTCTTGAACATGCTTTCTTGAATTTCTTTCTATTTCTAACTTGTTTAATTTTGCAGTCAAAATCTTCACTAACTTGGCCATCTCATCAATTTTTCCTTCTGAAGAATGAGATGTTGAAACCCCTGGAGCTGCTTCATTCTTACCTTTCCTGTCATACATCTGCTGAGCTATTTCCTTCTTCAATCTATTGGAAGCCAATATGTTAGAATCCAACTCTAACGTTGCATCCTGCATATTCAGTAAAGAAACATGTCTTCTTTCTCTTAGTAGTAAGGAAAATTCATGATCGAAAGCATTTGCATATGTGAGTTTTGCAGATGTTTCTGAAGGTTTTATTTCTGTAGGAATTTTGCTGTACATTTTATTGAATCTTTTTGAAAAGTCTGCAATGGTTTCATCCTTTTTTCTCCTAAGGGATCCAAATTCAGTTATATAATAAGTATGATCTTTGGTGTCACCCCATCGTCTCATGAAGACGTCCTGAAGCTCTTCTATGATGGTGATAGAATTTGCAGGTAGCTCCCTAAACCATTTTCTGACATCTCCATCAAGGCTCTGCACAAACATCCTCATCCATACGTCCTTAGCTTCAATATTCTGGTTATCAGCATAACTGAGAAAGGCTTCCCAGTGCTCTTCAGCTGTAGTTTCACCCTGTCCATTAAACCTAGGCAGGTATTTCTGATAGTCACCTCCAGGAAGTGCATTCAAAGGGTGAGGCAAAACTAATGGTGCATATCTGGCTGCAATCATTCAGTCTATCATATCTATAGGCTGATTTTGGGCTGCCATTTTAAGGCTGACTGACTTTGGTGATGGAGAGATTTGACTGGAACTTGGCTGAAAAAGAGTTTTACCAACTTTCAAATGAAATAGAGGAATCTTACCAGGAGATACTATTTTTTCCTTTTTGAAGGATTGAGGATCAGTGAAAACTTGAAAGTTACTGACAAGAATTATAGGCTTTAACCAAGGTGAAGTTTCTTCTTCTTTTCTCAAAACAGATAAAGGTGATGACCCATCCAACTGATCAGGGTCACATAGGGCTAGTAATGACTGAGACCTTCTAATATTCTTTGCTATTTTCAATATCTGTTCTGGGTATGAAACCCCCAACTGCAAAGGTGAAATAGGTATGTTTCTAGTTCCAATTCCCCTATTAGCCATTGTGACAAACTGGTGAAAATTAGTCTTTAAGATATGATGGTTTAAGTTCACCTCTTAAAACCAGTGAAATGATAAGTATCCCAGGGAAAAATATGTTTTCAACTTCGTTCCCCAGCAATGGCGCCAAAGATGTTTATGCCAGAAATTGTTCCCAGACTACAAGAGAACAAGCCAAAATAATCTCAAATATCTCAATAAAACAAAACATGGTTTTTAGGGTTTTCTGGTTGAGAAGTGTGATGACAAGAGGGAATGCATTCATAAATCCAAATAAAAACTAAATCATAAGCATAGAAAAACTGAGATGCATAACATAATAACCATGTATCCAACAGAAAACAACACTGAAGTTCATCCACAAATGGCAAGCACTACAAGTATAAAAACTTTAAACCAGCAATGAAATTACCAACTGAGTAGCTAAAACAAGCTATAAATGAATCCAGAGAACAAATTGAAGGGTAAATAGAGCATATATTTCATAATCAATCTTTCAAATACACATAAGAGTCATTTACTTAGCTTATGGACAAGTCTGAAGACCTCCTCTTGCCAGCCAAAAAATCAAACCCTTAGTTCTTTGTGACATACATTAATATTATCCTTCCAAAATTGGTTTAGGACTAAACCCTAACTACTTTTCAGCCTACTCATCGAAATAGTTCTATCTAAATAATAATTACAAAAATGAAATATCCTTCAAAACATAACTAATAACTGATTGTGTTAACAATCTTCACAGATCTTTAGCTGCTTCAGCTAACAAGGCTATCCCTTCTAGGGCTTGGGCCTTTCTTCTAGCCTTCAGTTGATCTGCTTCCATATCTGCCATATTTCTAGTGAGTTCTTCATTTTGCTGCTATAGATCTTTGATGGTTTGTTTCAACATTGTAAATTGACACTCTGTATTCCTCTTCCTTTTCAATGCCTCTTTTGAGATTGCAATCAGCTCCTGATAGTGGCTATTCACCTCATCCAGATCCTCTTTGAGTCTTCTATTTTCCATGACCAAGCCATCATTTGTCTTCTGCATATATTCCACCTGATATTTATATTGTTTTACAGTTCTCTGTAAATTCTCTTTTTCTGAATCAAATGCTTTATTTCCTGCTGTGGTTTGCATCTCATTTGGAAGCCATGGAATGTTTAATCTCTTATAGATTTCTTCATCTTCTGGCAACAATTCTGTAGGAGTTTCAGGAAAACTTAGGTTTTCTTCAGTCTCAACTTCACATGGAACATTTTACTCAACCATCACCTTATTTTCTGAGTGAGAAGCCTTTATCTCACCTTCTTGTTGTTCCTACAACATTTGACTTCGTATCTCTAGAAATATACCAGATAGTTTAGTCTCACTAAGGGTATACTCTCTTTCTGATTCCATTGGTCTTTTTCCTTAATGTCACCCTTATCAACATCCAATTTTTCATCAGATGAGGAGTCTTCTATCACTATTACTCCTTCTTTACTCAATTTAGGGTTCAATAATTTCTTCATATTCAGCCTGAGCTTGTTTCTAGGTCTAGTATTTGGTCTCCACACAGGAGCAAGTTCCCTTAACATTTTGAAAGTTTTTCCCTGATGGGTAACTGAGGCAAATTCAATAACTTTTAGTTTCTTTCTCTTTGGTACTGCTACCTCATCCCCCTGGTTGTGAAATTCCTTTTTAGTACAAACCCTAGTTTCCTCAATAACAGGGACTTTATCCTCCTCAAATAGGCATTTCTCATCTTCTGCACATTCTGGAAATTTATCTATCCAACTGAGATCAGTGGGCTCAACTCTATTAGTTTTTCCAATTTTCTTCATTTTCACTAGGGTTTACAACACCTGTCAATAATCTCATAGTCTATTTATCTTCAAATCCTCACAGTCTGCCCTATCACATAGTTCAGGAACTCTTCTGTACCAAACTTTTCAACAATTTGACCTAATCACAAAATTCAAGGACCTCCAATAGTTCTGCTCTAAAGTTTATTATTTCAAACGATGAATACTTGGATATATTGGTTAATATTTCATTATTCATAGTCTATTGAGTGAGCAAATTCATATCCTTCCTTAGAATTTTGACATTATGGACTTTATTAGAAAACCCCCAATTAAACAAACCCTATCAAATGCCATGCGGGGTACCTGCTCAGAAGCTTAGTACAAGCATTGAAAGTCGATCTCTTCAAGGGTTAGGTGCCGAATTTCACTTTCCAGCTGTCTCCAACTGTCTAGATCACCTCAAACTGTCGCTGTTGGGAAGCCCTAATTCTTCGTTCAGTTGTAAAAACTCTGATTTTTGAGCAATATGTTCCCACAACGACTTTCAATACCTTCATATTCTTCAGATTAAGAACATATTCCTGAAAACTTTGCCTCGTTCCCCTCACTGTCATCATTCACCCTGTGTTGCAAGCAGTCGCCATGATTCGTCTCATAGAATGACTATCCACCTGTTTCAATGATAAACTTGGCAAGACATGTATCAAATGTGATAAATGATGTGGTTAACACCTCAGGGACAAGACACCCGAAAAAATCGGACTGAAAATAACGATTTTGGCACTCACGACTTTCTTGTAGCGCTCTAGTGTATTAATTTCGCTCTTGCGCTACAAGAAAGTACTAACACATAATTTCACCTCATTAAATCACTAATCAGGTTTAAGACTTGGTATATATGCTTAATCTCGACCTTAGTGTCATTTATGAAACCATTTAATCAATATATACCTTGTAGAACCCTTCAAGAATGAACTCTAAGCAAAATTTATACAAGTAGGCTTAAAAATAAGAAAAATCAAAATGATGAAAACTAAAAGGCTTGAACTCAAAATTAACCTTTATAAACTAAAATTTCCTAGAAGCAAAAATATTAGCAAGTTTCAAAAACATAAACAAAAGCAAAAAACTAAGGAAGACAAAATCATGACCTAACACGCTCTTCGTTATCGGATTTTGTTTAATCCATATCTATGTTTAAAAATTATTATAAAATAAAAATTAATACTTGTTATTAAAGAATATTATTAAATAAAGTTAAAATTGAAACATATTTTATATATTAAAATAGTCATCCTAGTGAAAAATCTGACTATGAATTTTGCTCTTGATGGTGTCTGTCAAAATTGTAATGCTCGTTCCCTGAAGATCTAAATGAATATGATCTTGATAAAGTGGGAAATAATTTAGGTAATGTGTTATATTGCATTATCAGGTCTCCCTTAGCACCTGCGATAGTTTCATCTCTGCTACTTCCAATATTATACTCCTGGCATTAAGCCCATTAACATACTCGTTAAATAATGGGGAATATAGATATACACAAAAAATATATATCATCTGTACAAATAAATACCTGGTATCCCACTCTCGTTGGAATCCCGTAAATAAAATCTATAGATTCTGCATCACCACAGTGGAAATTTATCAGGTAAAATTACAAATTATGGTCTTTCATATTGTTGACTGAGAGTAGTCTTTCCTAGAATGGGTGAGTTTTCTTGAAAATCCATTTCGAGAAAACATAAGCCGTCAAAATACCACACTAGAATAAGTGTCTGCATCCTCAAGTGAACGATTTGGAAGTGGGGTCATGCATTGAAATCCTGACGTCTGACTAACTTGTGAAGCAAGCCATGCTTTCACGGGATTGGAGGAAGCGAAAACAGTTCAATTATAGATTGTATGCACTGGAGCCAGGGAGGATGAATGAGACAACATGGATATACGTGCAATAGCCTAAACTCACCAATCGATAGGGGACATGTGTCGAAATTTTATTGGCCAGGGAGACGAGGAATCTTTTGAGACTACGTCTCCATTGTGAAACGTATTCAGCGTAATTATGGGAAATAGGTCCAATCAACCAAAGAACGCACTAGAGGATGAAGGATGGGCCACATGGAAGTGTAACCCCCAAGCTAGGGGTAAGGAATCCAATTATGAGGGTATCTTTGGAATTGTAACATCCCTATCTAAAAATAGACCAAGAAGGGCACACTCATGTGAGTGTAACTCCTAAGGAATATCTTGAATCATCTCTATATTAAAAATAGGCCAAGAGGGTGCACTAGTGAAGTGTGACTCCCAAGGAATCTATGACAAGAATCTATGACACTATGATAGTTATGACAATGGTAGGTCCTAAAAATAGATAAGGAAGGTGCTTGAGGTGAAGTGGACCCAAAAAATGGATGTAAATCCCTCCCCATTTAAATTCCTAAGGTTGGCTAAGGCCTCATGTGAGCCAATAACATTAGAAGGGAACTAAAAATATCATGAATGATTACTCTCTCAACTATCTCAAATTTTTATTATTATTATTGGGGGGATTTCGAGAATAAGGGAGAAAGGGCCTTAATAATTATATAAAATGGATGTAGTCATGAAGGGGAAGAAATTTTGTCATTTTCAATTTGAATTGGAGATCCTTAGTGCTTCTCAAGCTTGGGAGATGTGCACCTTGCAGTTGTAACTAGTTTTGGTGGTGCAAGATTCCACCCTAGCTAGCCATGAGAGAACTTAGTCACTTTGATTTCTCTATGGAGATTAAATGAGTGGGTTTATGTCTTTGTTCAATTGCTGGTTCAAAATATTCTTGGTTTGTTTGGGTCTCAGTCTGTAGAAACAGTAGATTGTTGGTGTTTATCAGGTGGTTTCAAGTGTGTTGTTGATGTTCTCTTTGGAGGATGGCATACTAGTGCTTATGCTTATTTCTTGCGGGATGATGCACGAGTTGTATATGTTCGGTATTTGATGGGGGAGACTCCCTTAGGCACATATTTGAGGGTTTGGGGTCGATATGAGTCCATAGAATGCACATTGGCATAGGAAAGATTGTCATATGGAGCAGCATCTTCTCTTATTCTTCTCTGCTAATATTATCATCCTTCTCTACTCTATTTGTGGTAGACTCTCTATATTTTGTAGGAACTTGGAATCCATCCATGTAATGTATGATTTATGCAGCTAGTGAACTATGCTCTCGATGTTTGACTATGAATTGTTCTCCACTTCTATACTCTATGTGGGCCGAACTCAATGGAACTCTAGGCTTGGGTGGTGGCTAGGATTTTCGAGAGTGAATCCAATAAAGTGTCAGTAAGGATCGGTAAAAAATTCCTGTGAATGGGGGAATCCACCCCTCTTTTTATGGTAAGTTTTATGGTGGTAAGTTTTCCTTAGGGTTTGGCGAAAACCATGGTATTGGCATGTTGTTTTGTCAGTTTCCCACTCTTTGTTGATTTTGAATATTTTTTCCCATTTTATTTTTTATTTTTATTTTTGTTTTTGTTTTTTTGGAGAAATATATTTGTGTGAGAGCTATATAATTGTGCCAATATGACTATGTCACTTCACACTTGTAGGTTGGTGGAGGCCTAGATTTAGGGAAATGGGTGTAAAGGTATGATGACTAAGGTAGTGAGCTAAGTGAACAATTTTATGGTGTTAATATATTCCCCCCTTATGTGTGGGGGAAGAATCTCATCGTATGGCCGATAGATATCATAGGATATTTACTGTTGGATAGCAGTGAGTGGAAGGGTAGTGAAGAACTGGAGTTGTGTTAGAGGATGGAGCCAGGGATGATTTTAGGGGCGAATTTTAGCCCACTGGGCTATTTTTCCATGTTTTTCTCCCAAAAAAGATTCGCCATTTTGCATTTTTTGAAGCTCGGTTTCGCCCAATTTTGATGGGATAAAAAATTTTCACCCTAAAAATCGCCAAATTATTATATAAATGATATAAAATCCTTGGAAATTAAAATATTTTTGAAAACTATCGCCAATCATTTTATAGTTGTCATTTTAAGAATTGGTAATATTCGCCAACATTTATATACTTTTAAATAAGTATGGTTCCTTAAAATCATCCATGCCGAGGGGATAGGCCAATAAGAGAAAAATGAGGAAATGTATGCAGCTTCAACTCTGTATGTTAGAATATATAGACTCCCAATACTATGGGATGTGAAGGACATGGGTTCCAAATGCGAGGGATTCTATAAAATGGTCACCCATGTAAGGGGAGGCTATACTGTTGAGAAGGGGAAAATGCAAGGAGTGGATGGATAGAGCCTCTTACTTGAACAAAGAGGGGGGGAAATGGAGGAAATACATCAAATCGATAGAGGGGGGGATGTCCTATATATATTCTGGTTAAGGGGTTATTCCTATAGAAAGCAGTTGGTACCACAAGGAGGGATCACAACCCTAACCTACATCTGCACACAAAAAAAGGATACTCGAGCATAAATGCACATATGGAATATAAAGAATTCATACAAACAAATATAAGACGCGAGTCATGTGATGGCATGCAAATCAAGATAGGCCTAGAAGGTGGCCTGAAAAAACGTTAGTGATCTTGAGTAAAGGTCCCATTAATCATGAAAGGCACAAAATAGTGATTCGAGCGGTGAAAATGGTGCAAAAATAGATGTAGTATGACATGTGTTCATGGGAAGTGGTTGATATCAAGCATGTGAAAAAGTGAGCAATGTTAAGATCTTTCCCCCATGCTTTGGGCATGGGGTTTGTGATTATGGATCACATATGTGTGGTGATGAGCTATGGAATAATTGAAGTAGTAATATAGATGTGACATGGAAAGGTTAAAATAAGTGAGTTTGTCACCTAATATGGGGTCAAGATAGTCGTTCATGCCCCCTAGTCCACAGGTGTCGATGGGGTGCAGATTCTCTTGTGAAGAGATATCGAATGGGAATCGAGGGGATATTAGAAGGGGGGTGTATTAGGAGGTGGATATCGATGGTGGCAAGCTGTCTTGGTGATATGAGGATGGGGTATTCCTGAGCGAGGGTGGATTCCCCAAGTATCATAGACTAGGGTGAAGAGGACGAGTATGAAGGTCTATATTACTACCCCCATTTGTTAGGCATGGGAATTCCTCATCAGTTCGGAAAGCTCAAACAGATAGATCGGAGGGTCTCATTTTAGTTGACATACTTATAGTGGTATGGGATGATAATGAAGGCTCATCAGAGTATGAGATGAAATAAATGGTGTTCATATCTCTCGAAGAAGTCACTAGAGGATGAACTTCTTCAATGATTGTGACTTGGGGATCTATGGAGAGTCTACATAAGTCATCCTACATAGATCGCTACTCAAGAAAATCTGGGAAATGGTGAGAATAGTGGCCATAGAGACCACAAACTACACAAGTGTGGCTTGTGCGAAGTGATTTGTTTTTGGGTATGGCATTATTTGGAAACTGGATGACTTGAAACTTCTCTAGTGGATTATCATCTAACGTATGCATATGGGTGCATAATATGGGAAACTAAAGGAATTTCTAGGAAGTGTGAACCATAAAATTGCACAAATCACAAGGAGGTAGAGCTCGAGATGAGGCAGTAGCAGGTGGGTTCACGACCTTGCTCTAGTTGTTGTTCGGTACGTTTCCCCTTGCCTTCTTTTTGGGAGGAGGTGGGGGGTTACTAGGGGCCATTTTTGGATGTAGTATGAGAATATTCTAGGACCGAGGGCATGGAAAGGGATGATTGGTTGGAATTGTTAATAGGTTGGATTGTTGTCAAAATGACCTATGGGGTTGGAGGGGGGTTTGAATATGTGAGGTACCAGACTGGCAAGCCCAAATTTAAACTTGGAAAATTGATGGTTTCCATGATGAGTGTGCTCACAATGCCTGAAGGTGGGAACATAAAAGGTATCTATTGGATGGGTGTGGCTCCTCATTGATTCTTGGGTATTTTCCTTGAGGCGGGAACTGGAATTGGTTATGGTTGAGGTGGTTGTTGGTATATCAGATGAAAGAGTGCAAATATATGATATTTGGACTACCGTCAGAAGTGGTGGTAATGCTGAAAAGGTGGTAGTTATAGGGGATTCTTGGAAGACACTTAGGGCCATGATAGTCGATGAAGGAACCGACACACTCTTGATGGCGTTATCCAACATGGGGAGGATTTTTTCTTGAGTGGCCAACCTCTTGGGGTCATAGTACATAAGTTGTTCAATTTTGACTATCTTTTTTGTTGTGAGGAAACATCATTGTCCAAAAAATATTCAAGGTGACCACTTTCATCGCGTACTTGTAACTACGACATAGGAGGAGGTTGTAATCAAGTTGGAAATTGACCACTTCAATATCTATGAGGATGGTCTTGTTGGATAACTCGACAAGAACATTTGGTAGAAGTCCTCGGGGTCAAGCAACAGGACCATCATAGGCATGTAAGGAAGTCAAGGATGGCTCTAACTAGGGTGACCCAAGATTTTTCCAAACAAAGGACTTACCATGGGCTTGAGGAGCTGAGGCTAAGAGAGGATAAGTAAGCCTTCGATAAGGTGATCCATAGACTTGAGGAGTTGAGGTTGAGAGATGATAAGAATATGTCATTCCAGAGTTGGAGGTTGGTCAAGAAAGATTAGGGGCATAATACAGGATAGGAAAAGGTCCCATTGTCAGTGAGGTGGAATGGGACAGAGTGTCATATGAAGGAGTTACCATGGGAGGGATGTGAGTGTAAGGTTACATGATGGATGTATCCAAACTAATGAGACCATCCATTGCATGTTATGCCCCCAGTGAGTCCTTGAGGAGTTACCACGAGGTGAATCTAGAAAAATGGTGTATAGGTAACATAACTAGGCATACATTAAGTCAAACTGTTGGAATTTGAGGATATCCTCTTCCTTTGTTTGTGGACATTTAGATGCAACATCCTTTGCGATGGAGGGGATGAGGGACTTTAAATACTAGTCAAGGAATATTCTATCATGTAGCTTGATTTTGCACAGACTACATCATCTATGCCATTCATATGGATGGTAGTGTTTTTGTGAAAATACAAAAAGATCTTGACGTCGACATCGTATCGAATGAGCGACTGAAAGAATTGCAAGAATGTGGAAGCAAACAATGCGAAGGTGGAGTGGGTGCCATGTGAGATCAATGTACCACTTGGTTATGACGCTAGTGAAGGTTCTCTGCAGGAGACGTAGCCTAACTAAGTCATCAACTATTGAGTTTTAATAACACCATAGCTAGAACAACATGATGTGGTTCTGGGGATCTTCACCAACTTTTCCCTCAAATTTAGGTATATCTAAAGGGAGTTTGGTAGGATTTGGTGGCCAAGTAGGATCATGGAGGATTAGTTCATTGGCTAACTATGCCAAATCAGGAAGGTTAAGGCCAACCATGAATGAAAGGCTCATGGGATCGAAGGAGCCATGTGTAGGTAAATTCATGGGGGGGTTCCCTAGAGGAAGGTTCCTGACATCTGGATTTCCTACATGAGGGTTACTGGAGGAGGGGTTTCCCATCAAAATGTAACCTGTGAATGGGTTTCCCATTAAGACATGCCAAGTAATTGGGTTCCCGATTGGGGGATTTCAAGAAAGGAGTATTCTAGAAGGTGGGTTTCCTATGGGAGGATTCCTAGTAGGTGGGTTCCCAACAAGAGGGTTCTCGATGGGGGTTCATAGTAGGTGGGGTGCCCATGGGTAAAGGTCCATTACCAGATGATTCAATATGTGACCAACCATGAGGTTGTGTGGAGGTGATGGATCTAAGTGGTAGGGGGGATATGTCTCGAACGTGAATCCCTCAGAAAAGGAAACTAGAGAAAGTGAATGATGGCGACTACTGGAACAATGAAATTGGTTTAACGAACCCAACTGTGGTGGCTTCCCCTAAATACCGTGAGATTATCTTAGAGGAGCGATGATGGAGTAGTGACGTGAATGCGAAAGAGGGTTATTAAAAGGATAAAAAATACAACTACAATCGTGTGTGCAGAAGGATTTCTCTCAACAAAAGCAACACTCATGCCAACAACACACTCTAAAACTCTATTGCAATACCATGCCACAACAAGCAAGTGGAAAAAAATTTCCATAAATCCAACAAGCAGTCACTACCTAGAAACAAAAGGACTCACTAACCTATGAGTTATGGGGGATTGGAAACACCTGAATAAAGAGCTAGAATCCCTCACAAACCGTATCCTATGTAGGGCGATAAAATCTGAGTTTGATAATACGGCCTGGAAGATCAATAAAAGCCAAGGGATATCCCTCTATCGAGAGGTATACTGGGTAAAATATCCCTAGAAGAATGTAAACTAGGCTACCCCATTCAGACACATCCAAGTAGGTGAATCCTCCACTTCAGCCTTTGATCGTTGCACCCTTGGTAAGGTGGCTTGGAAATGAAGCGAGGACTATGATTAGGTAGCCTTTAGTACAAAGTGGAGTATGGTATTCTATCCTGAACTCCAAAACCAATATTGTGACTTCGACCCTCCTAAGGGAGAGGCCTACCTAACAAATTTGTTGTAACCGTGTCAAAAAATACTAGGGGATTTTGGTACCCTAAAACTCAAAATCTATGTCTCAGATGTGAATGGAAAAAGGTGGATTATTTGGATTCCTACCCGTAGTTCCGTACCTATATACAATATTTTTTTTGATCCCCAGGTGGGTTTAAATGTGTGTTTAATTAAGTAAATTTTAGGATCACTTTGTTCTTAGGGAGTGAGTGGGTACACAATTGGTGTCAACAATCCCAGTGGATGCTAAAAAGAAATAATTGAAACTAAAAGTAAATGCTAAAATAAATAAATAAATTGAAAATTAACTGTAATAAATAACTAATTGTTTTGCAAAGGACACCCAACATCATCTACTTATAAATGTAATATATATCTACTTCTAAACTCGATCAGAGTCAAACCATGCAAAAATAGTCATTCAAAACAATGCAATCAACCAAAAATGGGGACTAAAAACTATAGTGCAAGAAATCAAATAGTCAAACTTGGAAAGGTTGGGTGTCTGAAAGGAGGGTTAAAAATCTTTATGTCAGTCTCAGAGCACTTTTGTATTAATAAAATAAGCATTTTGGGGCACACTTGGCTCAGAAAATGAAACAGGACAAAAAAAGAGTCAAAACAGGGACAGAGCGCCCTTATCGGGGGAATTAAGAGCATTATGGATCACATTTAACTAGGAAACATGTGTGCTCTAGAGCGCACTAAACTAGAAAAAAAGAGCACTCCAGGACAAAATTGAGAAATAAGAAAAAAAATACTAAATTAGGGGATGAGCAGGGGGTATGAGGGAGAGGATATGCCAGGTTTGGAGGCCAGAGGGAATCTAGGAGGCTAGTAGGGAAACAATACATACAACATGAAAGATCTAATTAATTAAAAACAACAAGAGAAAACATAGTCAAACAAACTGTTAAAACAACCATGTATCCTTGAGGATCGACTCAGTGTGGTTGCCAAATATTTTTTTTAAGCTTTCACACTCCAATAGGTGAAAAATGAGGTGCTATTGGCTTCAGGAATCCGATGTAAGAGTCAGACGAAAGACTACATCTTGTGGATCTAGTGTGTGAGATGGTGTGGCAAGTGCAAGTAAATAATGATAAAAAGTAGTCTACACTATGGAAAGGAGGATATAACCTAGTATACACTGGCTTATGAACCGTGAATGCAAAAAATGCAATAGTAAATGTCTCACCATAAATAAATGTAGTAACAGTAAAAATAACAGATTTACCTTGCACAATAAAAACAAAGGATAATGGTAAATGTAAAACAATGCAAATGGAATTCCAGGACATCAAGACTATAGTATATCAAAACACCTCATAATGGAAACAAACATTTTTCTTTTCATTATTTGAATCAATAAGTTTTTAACAAATGGGTTTGAGTTACCTTGAATTTTGATGAGTCGTTGCAGTTGGTGTCCTATGCTCCCGATATTTGACTTTGATTAATTCTCCACTTCGATACTTTATGAGGGCCAAACTCAATGGGAACTCTAGGCTTAGGTGGTGGCTAGGGGTTTCGAGAGTGAATTCGATAGAGTGTCGGTAAGGATTGGTAAAAACTTGTGAATGGGAGCCTCCACCCCTCTTTTTATGGAATATTGGATGGTAGTAATTTTTCCTTAGGGTTTGGCTCAAATGATGCTATTGTCATGTTGCTTTGTGAGTTTCTTGCTCTTTGTTGATTTTGAATGTTTTTCCCATTTTATTTTTTATTTTTATTTTTGTTTTTGTTATTTTGGGAAATATATTTGTGTGGGAACAATATAATGTTGCCAATATGACTATGTAACTTCATATTTGTAGGTTGGTGTAGGCCTAGATTTACGGAAATGGATGTTAATGTATGATGACCAAGGTAGTGAGATAGGTGAACAATTTTATGGTGTTAACAATTTGTTGCATTTGGAAGATCTCCTCAAAATTCCAGCAGAACAATTCTTGTATGCCAAACTACCCGAATGTGAGATTGGAATGAATGAGATATTGTACCTTGGTCATGTGACTAGGAAATAAGGAGTAAAGGTCCACATGGTAAACATTCAATCCATTCTTGATTGTCCTACTCCCAAGAATGTAACAATTTTGAGGGGATTTGTTGGTATTTGCACTTACTATACGAAATTTGTCAAAGGTTTCTCATAGTTAACAAATCCTTTGACTGATATTACAAAGAAGGGAGCCTTTTATTGGACCAAGGAATCTGAAAAATCCTTCAAGAAGATGAAAGAGGTGATGAGAAACTGCCTATTCCTTGCCTCACTATATTTCACTCAACCTTTGTGCTTGAGTGTGATGTTTCCGATGAAGGTGTTGGGGTTTTCCTAAAGTAAACCCAACACCCCATTGCCTTTGGAAGCAAAAATTTGAGGCAACATGAGCACAATTATTCCATATATGACAAATAAATATTGGTCATCATGCATTCCTTCACTAAATTTTGACAATACTTAGTTGGAAGCAAGTTCATGGTCAAAACTGATCATAATAGTTTGAAGCATTTTCTAACTCAAATAGAGTTAAATGATAGGAAACACAAGTGGGTGAGAAAGGTGCAAGATTATGATTTTTATATTGAATACATTAAAGGAAAGATAAACATTTTGGCTAATGGCATTTCCCAAAAACCAACCCTCTCATTAATGGAATCTATGGTAGATTGGAAGGCCCAACTAGTAGTAGAATATTCAAAGAACAAGTTTGCTTGTGAGATTTTGGATGGGTTGGCTCAGGATGAAAAGTACCAAGTGATATATGGGTTCATTTACTATAAATATAGAATCTATTTTGTTTTTGAATCATCCTCGAAGAGGAACATTATGGAGGCATCTCATGATTCACCTCTAGCAGGCCATCTTGGGCACTTGAAGACATACAAGAAAGTAAGAGAAAGGTTCACTTGGAAGGGACTAAAAAATGATGTCTTAAAGTATGTGAAGGAGTGCATCATATATAGAAGAAAAAAAAAATAGAGTACACACACCCTACTAGACTACTTCAACTTCTTCCCATTCCAGAGAAAAAATGGGAAGGTATCTCAATGGACTTCATCACCGGGTTTCCCAAGGTACAAGGGAGGGATTGCATATATGTGGTAGTAGATAGACTCACAAAATTTGCTCATTTATTTGCTATTCCTTATAATTATATTGTTGCACAAGTGGCTGACCTATCTTTTATATATATTTTTCAGATTGCATGGATTGCCAATAACCATTGTTAGTGATAGAGATAGTAAGTTTGCAGGAGATTTTTGGCAAGAATTGTTAAATTGGCAGGGAAAAATTTAATTCTCAACACTAGTTACTAACCCCAAACCGATGGGAAAAGAGAAAGAGTATCAATGGATAGAAGGATATCTAAGAAATTATGTAACAAGGTAGCAAAAAGCTTCGATCAAATGGTTTCATTTGGATGAGTTTTTCTACAACACAACTCACCACATGTCTATTGGTATGTATCCCTTCAAAGCATTGTATGGATATGAATCTACCACCTTTGTTGAATAATTTTTTGGAGATAGTAGGGACGAAAGGGAAAAGGATAGGATTCAATAAAGTCAATATATCCTAAAGGAACTCAAGGATAATTTGAAAATAGCTCAAAATATGAAAAAACTATATGCCGATAAAAATAAGACAGAGCATAGTTTTCAGGTGAGTGAGTCGGTATATTTGAGATTGCATCCATATAAGCAGTCCTCTCTTAAAGAGAAAGGGGGGACTAAAAGTTGAAACCAAGGTTCTATGGTCCCTACAAGGTCATGAGGAGAGTTGGGGAAGCAAATTATGATTTGGAGCTTCTGTAAGGAACCAAAATACACAATGTGTTCCATGTCTCTTATCGCAAGAAAGAAGTTGAGCAACAAGTGATTGTTTCAATAGAGATTCCTCCACTAGATGATGAAGGATAGTTGATCCTTGTTCTAAAAATAATATTGTAGGTAAGAGAGAGGAATTTGAGAAACAATGTTGTTCGTGAGTACCGTGTTCAATGGAAGGATCTATCAAGTGAGGATGCTACATGGGAAGGAGAACAAGTATTGTAGCACCCGAGATTGAAATTGCTTGAGGAAAAGAAAATTTTGGTGGGGAGAACTGTAATGTACCACCCATGATTGTTCCATGAGTTATTTGGAAGGAGTGTCATGGTTGTGATGGTTGAGTGAGATCTCTATTGTTATGCAATAAAGTCCCAAAAATAACATAAAAATAATAGAAATAGACCAAAAGAGAGTAATCCATGCCTTAATGATGAATAAAAGAGATAAATAAAAAGCCTCTTCAAGAGAGGAACCTCCTTACACAATGTACTTGTGTACCCAAGATAAGAAAATATGTTGTAATCTCACAGATCATAGAGGGTTACCAATAATACACATTGAATCATACAGACATAACATATATAAGAGACAAGAACATAGATACAAAATAACAGATTATATTCTATCATGAGGGTCCATACACACACAGAACTAAATCGAGTTCTCATATGGCTCAACAGCCTAATATATATGATTTACAAATAGTTACATATAACTACCTGTTGATTTGGTCAACCGACATGACCTTACGCTGCTGACCTAATCTCTAATTAGTCGGCTATTCGGCTAGTTGGCTCACCAACTAGTCCCTCCAACATCTCCCCCGGGAACAAAATATTTCTTCGTCTTGAAGAAATAGGGGAGGCACTTCAATAGCGTGCTGTATTTAGGTAGTTGTTTCTGGTATTTTTTGTCTTCATGGTTTGTGTAGTTGGATGGTCTGTCACTTCTGTATGCATATTTCCACAATTGCTTCTGCTGTAATGGCCAGTTGATGTTGAAATTCTTCCCAGCTCTGTAATACTTTTTGGATGTCGATGGTCAATGTTGTGATGCTTGATAAGGTCGACATCTTCTCCTGGATGGAAAGTTCTGCTATGCTTTCCATGTCGGGTCCCATTAATTGATCTTTTTCTTCTGCTGTTTCCAGTAGTCTTTTCATCTGTGGGAAAATGGTATCTAGTTTATCAATGCTTAGGAGTGCTTGTTGTACCCATTGGTGTGCTTGTTTTTCTAGTTTCTATAGTTTAGTTGCTTCCAATATAATTTGATCTTGTATCTGGTTTCTCAGTGCTTCTTCGGTGCCTTTTATTCTTTCCAATGCTTGAATTTGTTCTCGATTTTGTTAGGTTTGCTGAAATACTTGCCCATAATAAGTGGGCCAATTACATAGTACTTCTTCTGTGATGACAAACTCTTCCATGTGGTCTTGCAGCACTTTGTGAGCCTCCCAGAATGCTGTGTACTGTCACCTTAACAATCTGGATGTCTCCTCTTTTTTATCTTCTTTCGTATTTAGCAAATGTGATTGTAGGGTTGGCACCATGCTTTCAAATAACTGATATGATTTTTCAAGCGGGTTGTCGGTGTCGGCCTCTAGAGGTCCTGGTATTACTGTTTGAACTAATTTTCTGCATTTTGATAAGAACTCGACTTATTCATTCTTACTATTGTAGAGCTGCTTGCGTCTAATCTGGCTTCTTGTTTTTTCCTCAGTGGCCAGAGTTTCTAAGTGTTGTCCCAACTCTCCATCTCTCAGCTTTTTTGCGTCGACTGCAGTAGTCGATCGAAGTTGGCTAATGTGGACCATTGTCGACTGTGATTCTTTGTGGTGTTCCTTCTTCTTTCTGTATCTTTTTCTCTTGTGTTTATGCTATTCTGTCTACTATTGTGCCTATGCATCTGCAAATGGTGGATTCTCCTGTGGTTGGTTTTCTGGTCGCTAATCTTCAGTATTCGGTGGAATTTCTGGTTGACTTTGTTAGGTGGGATCTGTAGCTGGATGTGTATCTGGAGGATTTGTTATAGATGGTTCTGGGTTTGGTAAAGGTTCTAGATTGGGAAGTGGTGGTGGAGATGGTGAATGGTCAGGTGTAATTGGTGTAGTGGGGGGTATTGTCAGTCGATGTTGGGTCCTCACCTTCTGGTGGTGAATCATCTGGGTCGTTAGAGAATAGGTTGTTGATCACCC
Organism: Pseudotsuga menziesii; assembly: GCA_001517045.1. Taxonomy (NCBI): domain Eukaryota; kingdom Viridiplantae; phylum Streptophyta; class Pinopsida; order Pinales; family Pinaceae; genus Pseudotsuga; species Pseudotsuga menziesii. The sequence continues at coordinate 435,939 of LPNX010831863.1, forward strand.
GATTGATATCTTCTAGGTTATCTTCCTCCACATCTCTTGCTGGCTCATTGGCTAATGGAGGGTGTGGGATGTCGAAAGGGATAACGGATGAGGTGCGACTTGCGACAATTTGAGATGTCTTTTCGGGGTTCCTCAAGAATGTCCACTTGATAATTCCCATAGATCTTGGTTTCTGGGTTATTTGTCCAATTTGTTGAGGGAAGATCTACCTTGATCCACTAGCTTCAATCAGTGGACATTTGGTGGTAATCCTCTGGACAGACGTGAGTAGTTCAGGTAATTTTTCAATGTATGCCTAGAAATCACCATTCTGATCGAACCGTTCTTTTAGTGTCTCTGGCATAGTATTCTTACAAATGTTGACTGGGCTTATGGTGGGTATCTATGGGTTGTCCTCATATGTAATCTGGGTTGGAGATGGGGGTGGAGGTGTAGAAACTAAATCAATAATGTTTTCATCCATTGAAGTGGTTGTACTTTTTACTTTTTTCAGTCGACCTTGTTTTGCTTCTGCTTCGACAAACCGTCTGAATTGTGTTTCGACCAAAACTTTGTTTGTTGTTGCGTCTTCTATGATGTCAAGAGTAGTCGCCAATAGTTCTTCTTCATCTTTTGACTCTGAAAGGATAATCTTGTGCTTCCCTTTTTCCTGAAGTGCCTTCCTCTTCCTCGAAGCTGCTACTTCCTTCGCTATTTTCCTTAAGTTTTCTTTTGTCATAACATATTCTGGATCATCTGATTAGATGTCTTCTTCCAGTTCTTCTTCTCTCCCCTGTTGTTTGGTTGGACTGATACTTTTCTCAACTGGTTTGGTTACCTGCCGCTCAGTTGGTGTATTTCCCCTTTGGGTCGGTGGTGGTACAATTGATATTTGTAGTCTGTTGGTGTCCTCTACCGGTATATCATCCGACATGAAGGTACTAATATGTAGTCAGAGTTTATAGTCCTCCTCTTTTTCTTGGTTTGTCAATGGTTCTTCAATTGTTGGATTTATTTCTTTGTCTTTTGCTAGTATTGATAACTTTCTATCTGATTTTCGAGCTAGCTCGTAGAAGATCTCTTCGATTGTTGGGTAATAGTTGAGAGGTTTTGCTATTTCTTTTTCTCCTTGCATGTACCAGACTGCTATGTGGTCTAGCTCGAGTTGAATATGAGCTATTTTCGATAGACTTCTTCGGATGTTCTGAAGCACCCTCCATCTGGTCATCTGGATTTTCAGGTTTTGGAACCATTTTTCCAACATTACTTTACCATTTGCCAATTATTTCAATGTTACACTCTGTGAAAATGGATTGAACCTCCACATGTGGTACTTGTGTGGTTCCTGGAATTGCTTGTCCCCGACTAGATGCAAGTGGTACATTGCTATCCATAGAGTCAGAAATGGGAACCTTATAATCCTGGCCGACTCCTGGCATTTTTCACAGATACTTTTGGAGCATGTCGGCAACATGTTGAGCCCAACGGTAAATTTTTCCTGTGGTTGCTATTGTGTTGACTGCTTCTAGCATGTCCAGCTTTAGATCACTCCCTCGACCTGTAGGGGTGAGTCCTGTTGATATAATTTTGGCTACGATTTGTGGCATCTGGGCTTGTATTTGACTGACCATTAGCCCTTTTGAATTATTTCCTTTTGGTGTTCCAGTTAGTCCTTCTACCAATCCTTCTTTTATTCCAATAGGGATAGGGTCGCCTTGATTTGATAGACCGATAAGTTTGTATATTACTTCTCCAGAAATTTCTACTGGTTGGTCGAAGTAAAATTTACCATTGTGATACCGACTAATGATAAATTTTACTGCTATTTCTTTCGTTCCTCCAAAGATTTCCATGAACGGTGTATTCATGTAGCTCATGATGGTGCTGTAGCTAACCTTCTCTGCTTCTGGTGTTATTTTCTTGTCTTGGTAAGCCCATTTTTTGATTTCTGCCAAGGTTTTGGACCACGAGGTTTCTTGTACCTTGGAATTATTGATATTTCTTAGCCTTCTCATCAATGGGGTTTCGACGTATTGCAGTTCTTTTGTTTTTGCAGCTGCGGCTCTGGTTTCCTTCGGGGCCATCTCGTCGGTCTCTTGGTCGACTTTTCTTACAGTTTCTCATCTCTCAAATTTCTGACTGTTGAATTGTTCTATCTCTTCAAAATACGGTAAATGATCTTTTTATGGCCCAATATTTATAGGTGGAGCGGGTGAAATTTATGTTGATGGATGTATATTGAATGGTGGAAGTGATGGTCCAACACAGTCTCTGGATTTTGCGTTAATTGCGATTTGATTTCGGTGCTCCTTCTATTTGCAGTCATGAAGGCGTGATTTGACCTTTGGGTTCGTCGGTCGATGTCGATCATGAGAGCAGTTGATGGCTATATGTCGATGGGGTTGGTGTCGGTTATCGAAATGCTGGTTATTATATTTTCCTATCATTCTGTTTTCTGGGTGTTAGTTATGTTTTGCAATTTTTGGAATTTTATATTTGTATAGCTTTGTTCTAGAAGTTATGGTCATTATATGTATATATATATATATATTAGACTTGTTTTAATTTTTGTACCATTTTAGTTGGGCACCATTAACAAGTTTCTGAAATATTATGCCTGTAATGTCCTTAGTTGGACTGATCCGTTGGCATGAATCTCTTCGACAACATAAGGTCTCATCCATTATGTGTGTAACTTTTTAGGTTTTCCTTTTACTTGACTGTTTTACAGTAAGGCGAGGTACCCTACCGAAAGATTTTTGTTTTTGATATTGCGATCATGCCAAGCCTTCTACTGTTGTTTTTGAATTTCTTGGTGTTGTAGAGCGAGCAGTCGGTGTTCTTCTAGCTTGCTTAATTGCATCAGTCAGTCCTTCTTTCCTTCTTCGACATTTCCATGTAAAATATCTACTATGATAGGTGTTTGCTGTCGAAAATGTAGTGGAACAATTGCTTCTTTCCCATAGACTAGTCAGAATAGTGTTTGGTCAGTTGAATGCTTGTATGTTGTTCTGTAAGCCCATAGTACTGCAGGTATCTTTTCGTCCCATTCATCTTTGTGGGTGTTGCAGATTTTTGTTAGGCCCCTTGTTAATGTTTTGTTGAATGCCTCGATTGCTCCATTCGACTGAGGGTGATAAGTTGTACTACGTCGGTGGTCAATTTTGAACTGGTCGTTTTAGTGCTTTGATGGTTTTGTTAATAAAGTGTGAACCTTGGTCACTGATTAGGGTTATTGGGCATCCAAATCTGGTAATTATATTTTTGTAGATAAATTTAGCAACTATCTCACTAGAACATGTGTCGACAGGTTCTGCTTCTGCCCACTTGGTTACATATTCTATTTCGGTTATTATGTATCTTGCACCTGTTCTTTTTGCTGGTATCGAGAATGGTCCTATGAAGTCGATGGGCCAAATTTCAAATGTCAAACTTGGGTTTACTGATATCAAGGGCATTTCTATACTAGGTAGAGGTCGACCCAGTCATTGACATCTGTCGCATTGGCTAACAAACTTTTTACAATCCTTGTATAGTGCAGGAATTATTTTAAGAACCCCCGCTAAATTTATATGTATAAAAAATGGGCGAATCTCTCCGATATATAGGAAAATTTGAAGGCGATTTGATTAATAATATAATATGTATATATAAAAAATTGGCGAATCTTTGATTTTATTATATAATGTTGTAAATTATTGGTGAATCCTTTACTAAGCTATAAGATATTGTAAAAACTTGGCGAATCTTTCACTAAGTCATAAGATATTGTAAAATATTGGCGAATATTTAACTTCATTATAAAAAATTGTAAAAACTGGCGAATCTCTCACTGATTTATAAAATATTGTAAAAATAGAGGAACAACAACATTAGTCAAATAACATGAATCACATCATCAACAACAGAACATGTAGAATCACGAGTCACAACTGGAAGGTGTCAGTGAAACACAACTGCATTGACTAGATTCAGGGCAAGTGGGGACTCTACTTGTTATCTTGTCCCTTAATGGTTCAGTGAACATATGGGGACCTGAATCTTGAAAAACTGATAAACTAATAGAAACTGACATTATGCTCAATCTTGGCCTCCATTTTCCAATTGTGGTCGTGGAGGCTAATACAATTATGCATTGTAATTATGCAAATTGAATATTGCATTAGATGAATGTTGGTCTTGTTCCAATAGGTTCCTACGATCAATGCATAGGAACCTAGTGCATAGACCATTTTTCTCTTCGCTTAGCTATGTAGAGCTCATTTATTTTTTGAATACTGATAAGTATTTAGAAAGAAAATATGTAATCAACATAAAAGAATTGAGATTCAAAAAAGTCAAGACAATTAATTCAAGTAACTTAAAGGTAATAAAAATATATTTTCTCAAACCCTGAATCAATGGAAATCGACTAAAACCAATCTTGATTCAAGCTACAACAAATGGTTAAATCAAGCATCAAATGAGAACTATAAGCATTCAAAGGACTAACACAATATTTAACAAAAATACACACAAACTTCAAAAATCGACAAAATGCTTCAAACAAAAGCAATAAACAATCCATAAAAATTTGTCAAGATAGTCCTGTTAAACAACAACATGGTTTCATTTACTTGAATGAGCCCATTCTTGCTTAGCGAAAGTGTTATCAAATTAGTTATTTATCCTTTAATGTTAGGACACTATCTATGTGAAGAGATAGCTCCTAGACCTAGCTTTCTCAAATTCCAACGTCATTTCCGGTCACATACAAGAAAGAGACAATGTAAGAGATAAATATTGAAACATCAATATTAAAATAATCTGCATGAAGGTAATGTAGCTCAAATCATCAATGTTACAACAAAAAAGTACAATGTAGAATCTATTGTTACCTAAAACACAACCTCAAATTCACATATAGTGATCACCAGCAAGGGTACATGGAACACTTGGACCAAAATAAGACTCAAGAGTCCTTAATGTGTATTAGATCATATACAATCTTAGGTGAAATTCATTTTCCAATTCACATTCAGGCCCTGATTCTCATTTTCGATGTTCTGAACATGACCTTCTCCAAATGAACCATCATTATGATCATCCAAAACATTATGTTCCACATCAAGCTCATTAGATAAATTTGTTATATTATTTTCTCCCCTTCTTTCACTATATGATCGCCAAAGATCTAATGCTCTTTCATATGGAAAATTGTCAACCCCATACTTTGTTACATGTAATCTTAAGCATGTATCCACATTTTTATCAAGCTTGTTCCTCAACTTTGACTTCAATAATGTCAGTGCACTAAACACTCTCATCCTCCACTGATCCCAAAATCATGGTTTGAGATAAATCCGCTATTTTGAAATATTCTGACATTCTTTGCCGTATCATTTCACTACCACTGAGCTTAGTCCATAATATTGTAATTGCACCATATTATTTACTATCTGACGAAGAAAATTGGTCCCACATTGTTCTAGCAAAGCATTCAGCTTGATCTATCATTTTTTCTCGATCTAAAATACCTTGAATATGTTCTCCTTGTATCTCATCCTCTCGATAAAAATGGCTTTGCAAAATCTTGTATTTCTCTATAAAGTCATCCTTTACAGTTTTTAAACCTTGACTATGGTCCCCATATTGAGGGTATACAATAGACATGGCCTCCAACAATTCATGTCGAGGAAACCGTTCTCTTATCTCTGATGATAGTGATTTTTCAATTTCTATCAAGTTGTGTCTCACTGAAATTACAACATCGTGAAATCATTCTCTTGACACAGAGAATTGTTCGGTGGATCTTCCTATCTTATCATTATAATAAAAGGGAACCATATGCCCATGAACTACCATACATAGCATTCCTTTTTCATCAAACTTCAAAAACAAATCATCATTTTCTATATTGATTATCTTACTCCAATTTGTAAATGCTAAACCTATAAAAGACTTTGCCATAATATACAAATTATCCAATGCAAGACATGTTAATTTTCTTGCTCTTGTGTATTCAGCAATATACATCGTGCGACTCTGAGCCATCTTCACAAGGTTATTCATTTCATGAAGCATAGGAAGAATTCCAACCAATGTTAATAATGTTTATATGTCAGTTAGTAGAAATAGAAGAGTTTGAGCTTTTTCTACACTTGAGCGACGTTCATACATCACCCCTACCAAAGATGCATATTCATTGAATAGTCTTTCAGTTGGTCCCTTCAGTGATATCCATATTGTATCATCATCTTTTAATAGTTTTTTTCCATTTGTAACACCATTAGCAAAAATTTTAAACTCTAAAAATCGTTTGGGACTCCGACAAAAGTACGCATGAACGTCACGTACAATATATTAAACCTTTGAAACCAATGAAAAGTTGCTCACTATTTTAAATGCAAGATTCATCCTGTGAGCCATATGGTGAAGCCGAGAGTTGCAGTATACAACAAAGGCCATTCCTTTGTCCTTGCATTACTGATGCTCCATCTGCTCCAACACATACTAACTTTTTTGCAATCATGGAATTATCCATACCACCGATTTCCTTCAAACTATCAATAACAAGTTCATAAATATTTTCTGTTGTAGAACTTTTGGTCATTTTATGAATTCCAAGTAGATAGGAATGTTTGATATGGTCATTGACCATTTAAATGCTCATGTAAATCCATGATGTATTATCAATAGCTGTAACTTCATCCAAATACTGTGATAGAATTGTAGCATTTGCAATCTTCTCTTTAATATCGTCCTTTTCTACTTGAGCTAGAGATTTTCCCCATTCCCAACCACTCGATATAGACCAATGAGAAGATGGAAAATTTGGCACTAGAATAAAAGATAGATATTTCATCATTTTTGGATAGTCTGTCATAGGATGACCATTGTATAGGAGGTGAAATACAGTGCTTAATTGTATCGTCTTTGATAACAAATTTGTTTCCATCATCTTTCCAAATTGAGATGTGATGGTTCCTCCACTTTCCTTGAGTTTTTTATTATTTAGTAAGAATTTATTATATTCCACTTCAAACTGGAGATGTCGACATTCGCTAACATATTTCCATTTGGCAGTAGATTTATTGTCATCATTTGCAACTTTGTTATCATACATCTTCCCAACATGCTTCTCAATTGTGTCTAACTTCATCCATAATTTCACTACCTTTCCAAGTTTCCAACTACATGAAATGCATTTAACTTCTCATGAGGTCTCATTCTCATTTGTTGGAGGTATTGGTTCAATACATGGGTATCTTGAGACCCAATCAATTTTGAATTTTCTCCCTATGTCCCATTGGCCCTTTTTCCTTTTTTGTGAATGCACTGTGTCACCTTGCAAGGAAAAATCTTCCACATTTTAACTACCAATTTGAAATGGAAATGCATTTGTCTCACTTTGATCACTAGAGGAATGTATTCTACCATCCATTGTCTAGGTTGCAGATGCATTCTCAAAAGTGTTGACATCTCTCTCACCGATACCTTGCTCAAGAGAGATTGAAGCATGAATAGGATGTGGATTATTGGATTAAGGATTTTGAAAATATGATATTACATCCTTTTTCTTTGATGTTTTATTTTTCTTTCCACAATCCATGTTTGAAAAAATTAACATCTTGCTTAATATTCTAAAATCGAAATTCCAAATCGATATAGAAACTAGAAGTGAAGCCTGCACGAGAAAAATGATATAAAATTAGTACAATGGCACATTATCAATTTATATTGACCTGAATTACAATGAGTGTATAATGAGTGTTTACATTGACTCTTTCAATGAATTTTAATTGAATCTTTCATTGACTCTTTCCCTGAAGGAGGTATAACAATAATACAACTGGAAGGCGTCAATGAAACATAACTGCACTGACTAGATTTAGGGAAAGTGAGAACTCCACTTGTTATCTATCCCTTAATGGTCCAACGGACATGTGGGGACCTGAATCTTGATAAATTGATAAACTAATAGAATCAGAAATTATGCTCAATCTTGGACTCCACTAGCCAATTAAGGTCATTATTGTGTTCAAATCACGCAAATCACTTCAATGTGAGACGCATTTCATATCATGAAAAGTTTTATATAGGAAGAAAAAGTCTAACTTTATGTAGACCTAAAGTCTTTCTATTATCACTTTTATATGCAATTTACATGACATTTACCTCAAAGTGAAATTTAAATTGGTAAAGCAAGATTGGTAAAGATTGGATAAACAAATCAAGATCAATATAGTTTACAAGAAAGGAAATCCTAGATTATGACATGCCTATGGTGGTAAGAAGATCACAAGTAAATAAATTCAATGAAAGCGAATATTTTATAAGAAATGAAAGACATTATCAGTTTAAGTACAAATCAACAAGCTCAAAATACAACATTTTTGTTTGAAAAAAATATGGAGGTCTCTACATATGAGAAGAATATTGATATACCATATATGATCTACATTATTCTTTTGGCACACAATCCACATAATTCAAACACGCATGACATACATCATGCCGCAAAATCCCAACATTCATGACATACCCATATGTAGACTTTGTTATATGTAACATAAAGGATCATTGCCTTAGATGATTACAAATGTCTCCTATGGTGTGTACTGAATAGGTATATGATGCCCTGTTTTTAACACAATTTCTATAATTTCTTATTCACCAACTTGAAATAATAAGCATTCACATCACATCAACGAAGAAATGAATAATATATCAATGAATTCTAAGCCCAAGTTGTACAACTTGCAAATGATCCTTTGCATATTTAGCCAAAATGCCTAGCTTTTGAAAGATCCACTAAATGAATCTATGTATTTAGCATAACCTATCCTTTTCAATAAGGAAACTGAGATGATCTATCTTCATCAAGACACATTAGATAGAACACTTATTTTTCATATTTTCTCTGTTATACAAAGCTAACAATGTATAGAAATTAGAGTAACAATGTTGAGCATAATATCAATCACTATACCTAACATAGATTCTATATGTATAATCCCTTCAGCATATGCACACACAATTCTCATGTTTATAGATTCCCATTGATTATCTGGATTGTGATTGCTAAACTCAAATTCAATTCCATATACAATAAGTATTTACACAGATGACTTACTCTTCCATCAGATTAAAACAAGCAAATAGATTATATTTTCACTATTATTCAACTCAAAGACTTCATATATAAAATCACTATGTTTCTTATTTAATTTTCTGAGCCTGTCATACAATGTAGAGATCTATTTTACAAGGACTTTGAGCTCATTCAACAACTTTATCTCATAGAGATCTATTTATAGTTTCAACACACAACTCAAGCCAAGGAAGTGATGACATATCACTTCCTCTTCCATGACTGTTGGTGCTCACTACCTATATATGATTATAAATGATGTTACAAAATATGACCTTGACTACTAAGACATGTTTAGACCATAAAGTTCCAATATAATGTTCGTAAGGTCCAAGAAACTAGAAACAAGTTCCCACTTCCATCTAGGTTCTATGGCAATACAAAAAGTATTTCATAGTTTCGGACAAAATAGAGAGCAAATTCCCACCAAAATAGATTGAAATTAATTGGCTTAGTTTCACCTTAAATGGAAATGAAAAATAGACTTGAATTACTTTAATTTCAGCCACAACACTACAAGGTTAAAAAAATGTAACTTAATGTTTATATTACTCTATCTGTATCATTTCTTGTTTGATAATGATAACGTATACATACGTGCCTAGTGTGAATCCATATGAAAGAGTTAGACAAGGTGAAATAGTTCGTCATACTTAATCCATCAATATATTCAATGATACATCCATCAATATAAGCTCTTTATGCACACATAAGAAAAGATAATTTTATTAATGTCCAGTGAGTGATCACCATATTGGTCAATGGAACTTGAAAGTACAGCCAATGTGAATTCAATATGAGAGTGCAAAAGCAAATACTACCACTACTCTACTAAAAGCATAGAAAGAGCTAACTAACTAACCAACGGAAACACAAGAAGTAATGCAGATATAAAACCAAAAACATGTCGAGCATACAATGCATATGTCAAGGTGTCCTAAGGGTAAAAGTAGAATCATGAGAGAGAGAAAGAGAGAAAGGAAGAGGATAGATCTTGATCTTTATGTTAAAGGGCCAAGAACATCAAAATGGTTCTTAGTTTGTGAAATCGTTGAGAGGCAATTGACCTAGATATACTATTTAGGAAGGATAGAGTCTATAGTGTCAAAATTATAACAACACTACTAAAAAATATTTTTAGATCTGGTAATCGACGAAGTGTATACCGGTTCACAATAATATAAATGACTAAAATTGGACACAAGAAAATGTATATTTAGAAACTAAAGGAAAAGAAAAATCAATCTTCAAATGACAGAAACGCAAATAGAAAATTTGGCCACACAAAAAGCTAAAAACAGAGAAACATTGTCAATGGGGTGTTTAAGAGATGAAATTATAAAGCATCTAGAATAGAATTCACAAGCTCTGCAATGGACAAGCTTGCTATATGAATCACATAACGTTTACCTAAGTACTGTTGGTCCACTTGCACTTGATTTGGGGGGGTTATCAATATCTTGCAAAACAAAAAAGGATAAATGGATTAACACATGACATGAAAGAAGTCTAGCAATGTATTGAAAAGGATCAGAGAAATAGTTAAGTGCATCGCTAGAGCCTTTCTACATTGGACTCTAATTGATTCTGCAATCTGTATAATTTCAAGTTCAACCGTGTTAACCAGGTTAAGGACCTCTAGAGTTCTCACAAATACTAAATAGATTCAGAGTCAGGCACCCTCTCTTTGTACTAGATATGGAGTTTTGTACCCTCCCCAACCCAAAAAAACTTAAAAGGAATTTACCTACCAAAAACAACAAAATATGGACAATTGGAATATATGGACAATAGATTCCTTTGATCAGTTTGAAAGCCTAACTCTTTAAAGGCCAATACTTGCTTTTCTGAAGTCTTTTTTTATATTTTTTATGGTATCAGTCATAGCTAACCAACTATGTTAGATATATATATATA
>LPNX010831865.1:0-32113 GCA_001517045.1 Pseudotsuga menziesii
GAAAGGGTTATGGGTTTAGGGGTGGGGGGAAGGGGACATACATGTGTTAGTGGTAAGGGGGGACATAGGCATGAGAGAGAGAGAGAGAATGGGGCGGTGGGGTGTTAGGAAGAGAGAGGAGAGGGGTTAAAGGTAGGGAGAAAAGGAGGGGGGGTTAGTAAGAATTAGGGGAAAGAGGGGAGTCAGGGGGGGGACATAAAATAATAAAAGTATTGGTATAATTTAAAAAACAAGCACTCATTGTAGTATTTAAAAATGTGCTCCCGTTTTGATTCACTAGAATGCGCTCCCATTTTGCTTCACTAAAACGCGCACCTGTTTTGATTTAATAAAACACGCTCCCATTTTGCTTCAATAAAATGCGCTCCCGTTTTGTTTAAATGCAAAAATGTATTCCCTCCAAATGATAAGGCCGAGCCTCCACCCATGCTTTCATGGAATTCTTATGCCTATGTGTCTGCTCCGTACTTTGCTTTGGATTCAACATGCCTATGCCTTGGAGTATGATAAACCATGGCTAATTCAACATTATATCCAAATTTTCAATATGCTCATGTTTAGTCATTCGTCTGATTATGCTGCACACCTCCATTTTTTATGAGATTCTAGAAACAGATATGGTTTTTTTGCAGATTCCAAATATGTAAATTTTAACAAGAATACATAAATTTTTCTATTTTTTTCTTATTTATCTTCTATCATCACTCCTCAACTCAAAAAACACATTGTTAGTGTTTCGTCCATATCTCTTTCGTTTCTCAACCATTTAAAAAAAAAATGAATGGTGCACTAAAGAACACCGACCTCTACATGCTATTTCCAAATAATTGCATTAAGACATTCAAACAATAATTGCATTAAGACATTCAAACGTTGCACCCACAATTGACGTACCGTTTTCGAGGTTTGGTCTCTTAGATAATTAAAAAAAAATTAAAAAAATTATTTTTATTATTGAAAAAATAGTCGTGCACTAGTACTATATGTTCTCTATATGTATACCGATTTTTGTAAGTTTATTCCATCATTTAGTCACTTAGACGCTACACCCACAAAAACATATACCTTATAATTTATCCCAAAAATAAAAAGTGTTCGTTAAAAAATATCTAACTTTAGATAGTTAACAACATTTTTAATAAAAAAAAATTAAATATTTGGAAAGGTCATTCAATTTCCTACATTTCTTGTTTTTTACTCATCGCAAGATTCATTGTGTAAGTGTCTCAAAATATTCATGCAAGGTGATGGATGTCTGTTTTTTCAGTTTTCTATTGCATTTAACGCGCCAAAAGAAACCCTTAGCTTTGTGCACTCACCTAATTATCTCTGGTGTATTAAAATAATGTCATAGTTGATATATGTCCATCAACATATATTAACCACTTTTAAAAAGTAGTTATACTAGTTTTATAATAATAATATTTCATCATTCCTTTCACACTAAATATCAACTAATATAATATAACAACCACTTTTAAAAATATACTCATACTAATTAATATGTCAATTATGCAATAATAGTTAAGACTAATAATCTTCAATATCAAATCATACCAATTAATATAACAATTATGCAATAATAATTAAATAATAATTAAGACTAATAATCTTCAATATCAAATCAAACTGTCTAAAATATGTTAACAACAAACTTGTCATTCAACATAATTTAAGTGGGTTGCCTTTCTTTCGAAATTTTTTTAGTTTATAAAAATATAATAAATAATTATTAAATAAAAACTTACTTAATTTATTAACAATTGAAAATTAATATGAGATTTAAGTTTTCTTTCTACGCATACTTATGAAAATATAAAAAGAAACTACTAAATAAAAATAACATAAAAGCCCTACAAATAAAAAAAATTAATAGAAGATTTATGTCGCTAGGAAAAAATCGACACCGACAAGGTATGGTGAAAAAATTACAAAATCGAGAGTACCAGAATCCATAGTTTCCAATCTTTCACTAAGTGGAAAAAGCTTGCTAATTATTAATTGTAGAACTCATCTTGACACTTTAATATTTTTGTAGCGAACAATATAAAACACAAGTCTATTTTCTGAGTCCTGGAATGATGTAAAGGAGCTGAGTCTATTTTCGTGTATATATATGCAAGTTGGATGGAGCGAGTTACCACCGGTATATCCTCTCCGCCGTGAACACACGCCGAGATCATTTTTCCCACTGACGAATATTAAGTCGCACACCCAAGTATAAAAATCAGCGGAAAATTACTCTTCGATTTAAAATTTTTAAGGAGATTATGTTCTAAAACTTGAAAAAAATTCAATATAATTAGATTGAAAATTCAAAAAAAAAAATTAAAAAAAACTGTAAATAGTCCACTACCTTTACATAGCTATGACAACATTTCCCTCGTCTCACACAACCTTTTATCTCAATTCCAAATCTCTGGACCAATTTCTTCGATTTATTTTTTTTATTTTTATATCAATATAAAAATTGTATTTTATCTAGGATTATTTTATCTACGAATTTGTTTTTTTGCGTCTTAATTTTTTATATCAATATAAAAATTGTATTTTAACCAAGATTATATTCTTCATAAGATCAAAGCATCAACTTTATTAAAAGAAATTAACTTCACATCGTATTCATATTAATTTTTGTAAGAGTAGTATGTTAAAATTAAATATCATTTATTAAGATCACATTAATTTAATTAAAAAAATCAACTTCACATCATGTTCATATTCTTTTTGTTAAGAGTTTTATATTAAATTAAAGATAATTTTTAATCATTATTATTGTATTAAAAAAATAATATTACAACAAATTAACTAGCATTCGCACCAGGAAGTGCAAAAGAACGTCGAGAGGGTAAAAATATTAAAAGTGAAAACAAAGGTTATTTCAGGTATTTCTTGTTTTTTCATCATCATGTTTTTTCAGGTATTTCTTGTTTTTTGGGTAGTGAGGTCCGTCAAAAGTATGCAGTGTGGGTACTCGTTGGATGCAGAATCGAATTCCGCATCGAACGAGCTCTCTCAATCGAAATTTGAGTAAAAACACAAGGAGATATGTCGAAAATATGAACAAAAAAAGTAGTTTTTTTTATGACAAATATGTCAATTCAACCATTATGGTTGACTCATTTTATTGAAATTCTATTGGTTCTTGAATTCCAACTCACAAGAACTTATTTTGGCACGTTTTCTTATAAGGCCCATTTTAGACCCCATATTTTCTCTAATGCCTAACAAAAGTAACAGAAGTATTTGAAGGCCAAATTGATCATAATTGAATATTTCATAAAACACAGAGGTTTAACACAATCCGGCCATCTCCTCCCACAGAATCAAATTGAAGCCATTTTTTAGGTTGTTGATGAGTACAACTGCTGGTGTCTTCATTATCCTCGCTCCCCACTGTCTTCAAACTGTGATTGTTCAATTGGAGGAGTTGTTGAGCGGCTTCAAGGTCAATTTCCATCAGGTTTTCTGTAGTGGATCGACGGTCTCCGTTGTGCCCATCTCCAGATGGTGCCCTGAAAAAAACCCTATGGTGCTGCAGTCAAAAGCAAGAAACCCAAAAAAATAGATATACACACAAAATATATATCATCTATCATATGTATAAATAAAAACTTGGAAACTTGGTATGATGAATAAACACGCAGAGGATTGTTACCAGCAACTACCCGTTTTTCCCAATCCGTGACTTCTAAAACTTGATGGTTTTGGCAGTGACCGAGTGACCTTCCGTTAAAATTTCCAAGGGAGCAGTAACTATGTATTCGTTCCTTCCAAACCCCCCAATATGTGCCCCCAAAACCCGTTGCTTATCAAACCCCCCAATCCGTCGCATATTTTCCAGTCCGTTAGCACTATAGTGAACTGACACGTGGCGCGATTTTATTGACAAGTCATGGCGCGTTTTTATTGGATAAAAAGACGACCCTGTTGAAAACTGTGCCCACAAACAAGACCTCAGAGAAAAACGCCTTACGACGTAATTATTCTTTGTTTTCCTTGTATGCGATAAAAAGAAGATAGCTGTGAAAGTTTTAGTGTCTTTTGCGTCGGTGTGAGAGAAACGGTGACTTCATCGTGACCTAGGCCTTGAGGAAGGGTCCGCGTCGCCCTCTTGAAGCACCCATACCACGATAAACCGAGATAAAATTTGTTATACTCTTAGAGGAGGTTAACAATGACAATATCCAACGAACATATAGACTTTATTTATGTCACAAATTTATAGATTTAATTGATTTTTTTTTATAACGGATTCTTGGTGAAACCCAAGAATGGACCCCGATAAAAACATTTCTGACTCATTCGAAACATGTCATCTTAATTTGAAGTGATCTCAAAGAATTGAATTTTCCTTTCACTTTTTTCCGAGGGGTAAATATCTGTTCGTTGCTATTTCATTGAAATCAAAGGTAACAATGGTTAGAACTTCAGCTAGAGCTGATCATAGAGACTAGGCCTCAGCACATCAGATATAAAGAGGGACAGTGTTATCCGCAATGCCAGTAAGTGCAATAAGTGCAGCCATCAATACAATAGACAGTGGGTGCCATATCAATTAGGGTGCCATAAAGTCAAGTAACATGGGTGCATTTCACTTTATTAATATAATTAACATTTCGTTTGTCTTTCACTTTATTCTAATTAAATCTTTTACTCCAAAACAATATTAGAATTTGCTTTTCACTTTATTCATTGAATTAGATTTTTTTGGGGGGATGTTTGAAGTTTTTGTCTTTGTAAAAGAAAAAAATGGTCTATACAATATTTTTCAATAACCAAGTTTTATTAAAAAATACACTTTATTAAAAACTAGCAATTATCTGGAAAGGGACATCCATAAAAATAATAAAAAACAGCTTAAGATAAGTATGTTCATCCATCTTTAACAATCTAATTCAAATTTATGGATATCAACATACTTAGTTGAAAATGTATTTGTACATTAAACGAATTTTACATATATTGAACCTATAGTTACAATATGTATGTCTATTTCACATTAGATGTATTGAACTAAAACTCGATAGGGGGGCAATGCTTAAACATCTCCTATGGTTGAGTGACGATGGTGGAACACCGTCTATGGTTAAAAACAAGCACTTATAAGGTTCTTGGGTTGGGTTTAGTCAAGACGTGTTGGCTTGGCATACTATGGGTGATGCAAGTGGTATATGGTTGCAACTTTGTTATGGTAGGAAGGATGATCAAGCTTAGGATTTATGGTTGTTTTATAATAACATGGTTCTATTTTGTCTTTAATATTTTCATTTAATTGGAAATTAGCCACTTTATTTTCAATTTTAGATTTCCATCATGGGGTTATGTGGCTTAGGATGCCCCAAAGTTTTAAGAATTTATCCAAGTCATTTATCCAACCTATTTTTAGATAAATTCAAGAAAAATTTGTTGGGATCTTCAATATTTGGACAAACTCAAGAAAAAGGGCTAAAAATAAAATCATGAACTCGGTTCATTTAATACTATTATAAGTTGTTGAGTAGCTACTCCTAAATACTATCTAATGGTCTCCATTTAATACTATGTTTGTGAGTAGTTAATCCTGAATACATGGATTTGATATCTAATTGTCATATGTTTAAATTCATAGATCAATTTTTTTTGCTATTAAATAATATTACATTGAATTTTACTTAGCTCTTATATTTAGGGTATTAATCCCTAGATTTAGAAAATTTGATTTCAAAAATGAAATTCACTTATACTAATTATCCTTTGGCTATGATGTGAGACCTTTGGTGCATAGATTTGCAAGGAGGATATCTCCTAAATTTTACTTAACATCACCTAGCTCTTATATTTGGCGTATTGGGTATTAATACTAAATGAAATTCACTTTTGCAATCCCTCAGTTGGCTCTCATCTTGGGTATCCATAGTGACTCTAAATGAAAATCCACTAGCCTCAAATGCTATGGTTTCTAGAAAAGAACAATGGGAAACCACCTTAATTCATGCCAATCCATGGTGGTACTAAATGAAATTTTCAAGGCTTATATGTTATGTTTTAAAAAAATGAAAATTGGGGAAACACTTAATTCATGCCATTATTTGGTTCCAAATTGGGAGTGTCAATCCAATGTGGTTGTAAGCAAAAGTATTTCCCCTAGTATATCCATGTGGTTCCAACTTGACTCCCTTCTCAAGCTATATTTATAGCAATTCTAAATGAAATTCCACTATGCTTAAATTTAGGGTTTCTAAAAATGAATATTGGATAATGTAACACACCAAAATAACCTAAATATTTCTTCTTTAAAATACCTTAAGTTATTATTTTTATATTTTGACCAAGTGAGGTCAAAATAAATGTAAAAGAATTAATAATAAATTAAAAACTAAAAGAATCGGAAATAAAGTAGTTGTTATAGAGTGTTTGTTAACCCATAAGGAGGAATGACAAGTGTAAAAAAATCCCAAGTGGCAAAATTGTTGAATGAAAACTTAAGTAATGCAGGAGGCATCCTCCCTAAAATTTAGGTTGAGACTTGTTGTGGAGTAATAATGAGCGGGTGGCTCATAAATGACCAAGTCCTAGGAAAAATACTACAAGTATTGAACCCATCGAATGAGCATGAGGTTTTTGATGGAGGAAAATGTTAACTAGATTATGCAAAGAGAGAAATGTGACCAGTCTTTGTTCTTGTGGTTTTGCAAAAAAGTTCCAGGGTTTAAGAGAAAGTAACTTGGTTGTTCTAGAAATTGGTTGGGAGGAACAATGATCTTTAGTTTTGATTTTCCGTCACTTGGTATCAGGTTCCATTCTATCTAATCTTATTCTAGAATTGTTTAGTTATATTCTTGCTATCATTTATTAAAAGTTTTATTAGCCCTTTTATCAAATTTATATGCAGAAATAAATATTTATGCATCAAGTAATTCATTAGCTATTGATATGTTATTTATTGTTTATGGACAAATAATTTTCTTTTAAACAGAACTTGATAACATGCTAGATAAATATTTTAGTATAAACTGTACTAATATAAACATAATCAATAACTAGTATAAATATAAATTACACTAATAATGCATAGAGATAACAATAGACCCGAGAGACTTCTTAGTACATATAAACACGATGGATATAAACTGATAAACTACGAAAATACCGACAAGGCCAAATGTAAACACTTTTAAAACCCTAGCTATTAAATATGTTATCAAACTGTAAAATCTTTATAAGTTATAAACTGAGTCAAGAAGGCAAACAAATATTCCACTTACACAATAGCAATTTACATCAAGAATCCAAATCTCTTGGATTGGAAAGTTAAATAGAGTCTTTAAACAAGACAGGAAAACAAGTTTTGAATCAAATCTTGAACAATCAAAACAAGTGTAACTCAACTTAACTTAAGATCTATCCATAGAATGCATGAGGCCGAGAATCCTTTTTCCCAAAGTTCCCAAATCCCATAAATGTAGATACACAACATCACACCAACCGACTGAAGAATTTTGTGCATACCTTTATACGTAGCAAGAAATCCAGTTCATACAATATCCCAGGAATTTTCACGCCGCCAATTGAATCCCCATCCACATAAAAGAAAATAGAGTTAGATTTTAGAGCGTTAATAAAGCTAAGAACAATGTTAAAGATTTAGATTTAAGTTTTAATGATTACTAGCTATAGAGCATTGATTTCTCTTGAGGAAGCGTAGCCTCATTGATCCTTTACAAAATTGAGACCAATTAGCCAAGAATAACAAGCATGTTAAAGTAATCGAATTTCATTTTTGTAGTAAAAATAAAAGTTGTAGAGAATTGTGTTAGCTTTCTATCAGATATTTTTTAGATTTTTTTTATTGGCATTTGATATGTCATTTTTGCAAGTGTGTTTTCGACCGAACTAATCTTTCAGTCGAAAAGAATTAATCTTTCGGCTGAAAAGCCGTAAATGTTCGACCGAAAGTTAGATTTAAGGGATGAAAAACAGTTCAGCCAAACTAATACTTCGGCTGAAAATCTCTATTGAATTTTTTCCACTGGCTGGAAAAAAAACTTGAAATGTTTTTTCGAAACACCGTTTCTTTTCATGAACTTGAAACGTTTTTACGTTTTTCCAAAACACCGTTTCAATTCTTTATTTATATGAATGAAGGCTCAACATTTTACACAGTTATAGAAGAAGGAAGGCTCTCTTTTCTGGTATGTACTCTTAAATCTTATCTTTTAAGGTGAAGGCTATTTTTATTTGATACAAACATTATTTTGGAAAATTTGTTATGCTAAATTGTTCTTAAAAGCTATCCTACTATTTTTATTTAAAATTAAATATTATTTTTGTAAATTTTTTATGGTAAAATGTTTATAGTAAAGTGTTTTTAGAAATTGTCTTCTAAGGTGGAGACTTCTTTTCTTTACGGAAGATGTTTCTGGAAAATATTTTATGGTACAATTTTTCTTAAAAATTCTGCACCAATTTAGTCTATGGTACATTTAAAAAAAAAATATTTTGAACAATATTTTATGGACATATTTACTTTTTATAACCTTGCCTTAAATGGGTTAATTATCAATTTTTAGTAGTCATCTTTTGGCCTTTTAACTGGTAATTTATATTTAGTGAACGCAGCTTTATACTGGTTAATTATAGTTTTATAACATTTAAATATACTATATTTTTTTTGTAATTCTCGTGGCGTAGAAGTGCCAAATTTGGTTGATAACCTTCCTTATAGCCATTATCACTACTTTTTGTAGTCATATTGTTTGAGGTGGATGACTCTTACTTTTATTGTATTTTCTAAGGTGAATTTTTTTCTTTGATGAGTAAGTTTCTCTCGAGGGTAATTTATTCTAAGTTGAAGGTATACATTGAATAATCATGGGCAACAAAAAAACGTTAAAGAGTAAATGTGAGCGCACTCGAGATGATGCCTTACATAATGAAAAGTAAAAACTTAAATACCATGCAAAAAACAAACAAAAGAATACAAATATTGAAGACATCGCTAATGATGATGTAACTAGAGACTTGGATCAAAATGTTGATGATATGAATGTTCAAAATCAAACTCAAGAAGAAATTGAACTCGGTATGTACAAATATTGTAAATTTGTTTAAAATGCACTAATTGGTTTTTGTAAATGATGTATTTTTGAATATAATTTCCAAATGCAGATACAAATGTTGAAGATGTTGAAGACATTGAAGAATCACAAAACGATGAAAATATTCAATCCAATAGAGGTAATATCTATCTATCTATCTATCTATCTATCTATCTATCTATCTATCTATCTATCTATCTATCTATCTATCTATCTATCTATCTATCTATCTATCTATCTATCNAATTTAAATTGAAATTGAAATATATATAGGTGGCTTCATCATTGACGACGACATGTTACAAAATGTTGATAAAGAAAAATTTGGAAACACGAAACGTGACCATATTGTACGATATCGTGCTGAAAAGATGCATGAACAATTTCTGGAAAAAGAATCAGTGGCAACACAAGCTCAAAGTTTGAGGTGTTTGTTAGTCTCCAAGAAGTTGAAGGAAGCTTGGTCATTATTGGGTATTCAAAATAAGACAAAAGATTCAAAGGTGAAGCAAAATGTGTTCGAAAATATAGCCAATGCAATAAAAAACGATTGGAAAATCCAGAAAGAAAGATACTAGTGTTGCATGTAGAATAATACAAACAACGATTATTTCATCTAGTACTAGACAAAAATGTTTGACAACGTAGATCGCAGAACGCATATTTACAAGAATATAAAATGAGTGTTACATAGTTTTTGAAGAAGTTTGAAAAAGAAATTTATAAATACATAAAACATTCACATAGAGCACGATGGCAAGACTTGCAATTCAAACAATCACGTGATGTTTTTCCACAGGGGACTATTTTTTCTGTGGTTGATTTTGCAGAGACTTACACATTTGAAGCAAAAAAAGAAATACAGTGAATATTATCATTCTGACCAAGTTTCTATATTTGTCCATGTTCTATATAGACATGCTAAAAAAATGTTGATGATATAGAAAGCACGAATGACAATCGACATGTGATCAAGGAATACCATTTCTATATCAGCGATGACCGCACGCATGATACACATTATGTGCAACATTGTTTTGATATTATTTATGGTTCATTGAAAACACATGGAGTTTTAATGAATGAACATTTGATATGGTCAGATGGATGTGTAGGGAAATTTAAATCTTCACAATCATTCTTCTGGCTATGTCGCCTTCCTAAAAAAAGAAATATTAAACATCGTTGGAATTTTTTTGAAACTGGTCATTGAAAAGGGGAGCTCGATGGTGTCGGGGCGTGTGTAAAAAGAGCACTTCAAAGGTATCACATGAACCATTCTGTCGATCAATTTGTGTGTGCTAATCAAGTTGTTCAATGGTGTCGTTGAAATCTCAGCCATGATTACAATCAACAATCTAAAGATGTGTGAAGATATGAACTTTGTTTTCAAAACAGAATTATTCAACTTAGAATGACTTTAATATGTACATCTACTAATATTTTATTCACATGTACATGTAATTTTTTTTTATGTTGGACAAGTTTTTTTGGCATATTGGAATCCAAGATATAGATAGATCAATCCCATATGATGCTAGCACTATTCATGGAACTCACGATTTACACTCAATCAAAACAAAAACCTTCCAAAATGTGTTTTCATTTGATAGTAGGAAGCTAACATGATTTTTTCCCATTTGCATGGAGGACATAGAATCAATAGAGAATTGTGAAAACATCAATGACAATTATGTTAAACCTTGGAAACCCAACGAAATTAATTTAAAAGGAAACATTCCACTCACAAGCTTTGAAGAGTTGGAATCAGAGGACATTGCAATATCAACTGATGGTGATAGAATTCCCGATTTGGTTAGAGAAGGTCATTTTATGTATACTTTACTAAATTTTTCTATTTGTATTTTAAAGTTTTTTTACAATGAATGAAAATGGTTTGATTTAATGAAGATGAATTTGACAAATTCAATGTTCTTAATTATGTGTAGGAGATGCATTTGCTGTGGTTGCACCCATAGACAACAATGAAAATGTCAGATATTATTTGATGCAATGCACAGAGAGAAACATGAAATTATTGGAGGACTATGATGATAGAGGCTTTATATATGAAAGAGGGTCAATTCTATTAAAACGTTATTTTTTTCAAGAAACATATCAAATTGAAAGGGACATTCACTTTAAAGACTATCAACCTGATGTCATATGCTGCCAATATAGTCATTTGGTATGCACAGCTTGCATAAAGTTGATAGAAGTTAAATCAAATAAAAAATTGAAAGCTAGAAGATCGAAAATGCCAAAAGTTGATCATGAAAGAATAATTGAAGACGACATTCCTTTAAGATCTTGTTTCTAATTTGAACCCTGTTAAACATTATACATACATTTTACATGAAGGACATCTTCATTGTTTTATAATTGTGACACTCAAATATAGTGATTATTGATAAGTTCTGAGCTATATTGTTTTGATGATTTTTTAAGCACATTCGTTATGAAATTGTTAAATTATGAGATCTGTTCCTTTTTTAAACTTAAATATGATAGACTATTAGATTAGATTGTTGAACTTATGTACATGTCAAATTGAATATTTTTACTTAAATATGATATCAAGTTCTTACATTGTTGAGCTTATGTCCATCAAATTGAGGAAACTTATAAAATAGTGTTCTTGCATTATTGAGCTTATAGCTCTTTGTTCTTAGATTGTTTAGCATATGTATATATCAAATTGATTTAAAATATATGATATATTGTTCTTGTATTGTTCAACATATGTACATCAAAATGATCTATATTAATTTTATAACAAAATTGATATCTACAATTGTATAAATTCATAACATACAAACATTCAATATTAACATTACTAAATATTAAAAATCATTACTAATGATTAAATATTGAACATTACTAATGATTAAAAATCATTTAGACACAAGTACTAAATATTGATCATTACCAAATATTACTAACTAAATATTTAGACACAAGTACTAAATATTGCACATTACTAGAGCATTAAATATTGAACATTACTAATGATTAAATATCATTTAGACACAAGTACAACGTATTGTATATAAACATCATAAATTCATAACATACAAATTCATAACATACAAACATTCATAACATATAAATTCATTAACATACAAACATTCATAACTAACATTCTTTATGATTGAAAACATTCATAAAATGCATTTTAATGAATATTCAACAGATATCATATATTATTCCACTTAAATCATTGAAAACATTCCTAACTAGTTCATTCCAAAAGTCCATTTTATTGAAAACATTTGTAAAGTGCATTTTATTGGAAACATTCGTAAAGTGCATTTTATTGAAAATTATACAGATATCGTATTTATCAAACCACAACAATTACAAGATTTATATTAACAAACCACAATCTTATGGAATTTTTATTGGAACTATGAAAGGACCACATGAGTACAGTAATGCTAGAGATACTCTACATCATTTTGAAATGCATAGCTTAAAATTTAAAGCAATCCTAGGCCAAGGTTATAATAACTATGTAGAATTATTCCCTTCAAAATCTTGATTGAATTTGCAAAAAAGAGGATTTTAAATAAATTCAAATATTTAACGATTCTTGTTTCTTCATTAGTGGGATGCAAGTGTTAGGATTATTAATCCTCCCTTGTCCAATTTGGTCATATGTCTAAATCATGAGTCATGTCTAAATCGGGAGTCCATCTAGTCTATTTTTAGTCACTAGCACCATTGGGTCCACTTGGCCTAATTGGGGCACATGTTTCAGTTACTAAAGTGTGGGGAACACTAATTGAGGCCTACTGCCATTGAATTCACTTGCATGCATCAGTTTAGGAGCCTCCTAGATCAATTCCTACAATTTAGGATCCACTGGGAGTGCCAATACCAACCAAGGTCAGTTGAGTTGAGTTGGTGGCTAGTCAAGCTTAGTCAAGAGTCAGTTACATTTAGTTCTAGTCCTCTGCATTCAGTTAGCACTAGGTTTGCATGGATGAATGCAGGAGAGGCACATTCCTCACATACCACAGTCAGTTAGCCTTAGTTAACACTGAATTAGACACTTGATTTGTGTTTTAGAACTCCGATGAACTTCGATAATGACTTAGACAAGGTCAGTCAACTATTGAGTCCTTCGATAATGATTTAGACAAGGTATTAGTTACCTACAGTCAAGTAGAGTCTAGTCAGTTCAAAATTTTCTCATGTGGATTCGAATTGCTTGTGGTTATTTAGCTATTGTACTTCATTGTAATTATTATCTAATTACTTTTTTTATTAATGAAAGCATCCATAGTTGCAAGCCATTTTTGCATTGTTTCATTCTTCAATTGCTGAGTAAATTGTGTGATCTATCTTGTGAGTTATGTGTTTGTCCACAGATCTATGTGCTCAATTTAATATGGTATCAGAGCCTTGGAAGACAAGGCACCTCTCCACCTCAGATCTCCAGCTGGATCATTTTTTTTAGCAATTTGCTCCATTCCTACTCTGTACAAGAAGCAAAAGGTTTACCACTTAATACCCCAAGTTAAGGAATTGTTGATCAATCTTTCTTGATCAATTATGTTGGGTGTGATGAAAACCTGAAATATGCAGGTAGTCGATCTTATTTTGTCTATTTGATTGTGTGATTTACAGGTTATCAGTTCTTCTCACTACATTCGCTACAAGCAGCTCTTTCTCCTCATTGCATTCGCTACAACAGCTAAATCTTCTTCAAAATGGCCTCTCCAATAGAGCCTCTGACTCCTTTCAATTACCACCAGTGGAAGGAGGACATGGAGATGCAGCTTTGCTCCGAACAACTTTTCAGGCTCACAATGAATATAGAGGCAGAGCCAGTTCTTAATCATGATAAATAAAAATATTTCAATAGGATTGATGCAGCATATGGATGCTTGTGCCTCTCAATCTCTTGAGATATTCTTTTCCACATCAAAGGATTGAAGACTCCCAAGGAGGTATGGGATAATCTTGCTTCATTGTTTGATAAGAAGGATGATCTGAGGGTCTATCAGCTTCAGAATGAGTTGATCTCCCTTCATCCATCCAATTTCAAAACACTAAATGAATTCTTTACAAAATTCAAGAGCTTGGTGTTTGAATTGAAGCTATGGAAGGTTGAAAAGGAGGATAATCAACTTATTCTTTGTGTCAACCTTTCATTCAGTGAAGCTCACTACTCCAAACTAGAAGGTGCCCACTCTTAACAGCTTCATTGAATCTCTCGCTCATGAGCATGACAAGTTGATCCAAATGGGGATCATCCGATCTTCCAATGATCGAGCACTGGTTGCAAGAGGAGGTAAGGTAGTGACTGATAAAGGAAAGCAAAGAGATGAGTCTCTTATGAAGAAAGAGCAGTCAAATGAGTCTTCAGGTTCGAAGAGAAATAAGAATAATGTCAAAGGGAAGACCCTTTGTTCCTACTATGGAACGGGATTTCATCCAGATAGCTCCTGCATGAGAAGACAAATTGATGAAATGACTCTTCTTCTAAAGAAACATAGCATTACTACACCTACTAGCACAAGGAAGGATGAACACATAGAAGACATAGAAGATTTCTTCGAAAGAGGTTATGCATTGAAGGCCAGCTTCTCAACAACACATGCCTTCCTCATTGATTCTGGAGCTTCCAATCATATGGTTGCATCCAGAGAATCATTCTCCTCTTTATAGTCTTTTGATGGTCCTAGTATTCAGCTGGGAAATAAAAATAGATTTCAAACCAAAGGGAAGGACTCTATCAAGCTTGAACATGGAAGGTTCAAATATGTGCTCTATGTTCCCTCCCTAGCTTCAAACATGTTATCTGTATACCAGATGACTCATACTGGCTCTCCAAAGTGAGTGATCTTTGGTCCTGCTTCAATGGAGATCACAAATATATCTACTGGAAACATCATTGTGAAGGGTGTTGCAAATCATGCCTCCAAGGCATATGATTTCTCACACTTCATGCCATTTTCGGACCCAGTGCACTCTAAGTAGCCACTTGCAAAGGAAGGTAAAATCATTTCATTTACTTCTTTTGTTGCTTCCACTAGTATTGTAGATCCAATCGTATCAGTTTATGAGATTGAGGTTCAGGGTGATTTAGATCTAGATCCAGTCCCTACTTCCTGTTAAGTCATGATCTTGTTTTCCTTAATTTTATATTTTGATTGTCATTTTTATTTTAAGTTTTCTTATTTGCTTGAGTTTGTTCTTTTACTTACTTCAGAAAATTTTTGGTTTTAAGTGAAATTTTCGAGTTTTGCCTTTATATTTTTATTATTTTTTGTTTTTTTTTAAACTGAAGGGTTCTAAAGGATTTATATTGATTAAGGTTTTCACAAATAACACCATGGATCAAAGTTTACCATTAAAACCTCATTCAAAATGGAATTAATGGCTAAAAAGTGCCAAAATTGGTTTTAAAATATTCTTGTAGTGCAACGGCCAAAAAATTACACTGCGGCGCTACAAGAAAATCATTTTTTGCTAGAATGGTCATTTTTCAGTCCGATTTTTTGGGGATTTCATTCCTAAAGTGTTAATCATTGGTCACGTTTGATATGTGTTTTTCCAAGTTTTTTTCTTGTAAATAGGTGTCCAGTTTCATGTGAGGGAGATTCTGGCAACTGTATGCAAATTTATGGCAAATGATGATAGTGAGTGAAATAAGGAAAGATTTTCAGGAAAGATGTTCTAAATTAAATATTATGAAGCTGGTGGAGACGCTGGAACAAAGACATCTGCTTAAAATCCAAAATTTCACAGTTATAGAGAAGATTTAGGGCTTTCTCGTTGCGCCAGCTGGAAGTAAATTGGAGACCCGAAGACACTTGTACAGTTAAATTTGATAATCAGATAGCTCAAGGAGTGATTTTAAACGTCTGCAGCCAGACTGAAATAAGGTATTCCGCGTTAACTTGATAATGGCAGCTAAATTGGGGCTTTCCCAGTAAAGCTTGTTTTGTTAAAATTGATTAAGGGAAACATAACTGTATGCTTTTAACAAACTCTTGTCGAAGAGATATCAGTTTAAAAGGGTTTTGGAATGATTTAGCAAGTGATAAGTCTCATTGAACCATTACCCTGTCAAGTCCTGAAATGTGGTAAGGAGAAGCTCTGTTCAGTTTGTGGTGACCAAAGTTTCATAGATTTATTTGTTACTTCTAACCAATGCAACAAATGAGCTGAGCATGTGAATTACATGAAGACCTAATCTGATTAAGTGCTAGAAGCTGACTAGTTTTGGTGCTTAAAACAAGTTGGAGCAGAAAGTGAGCAGACATAAGATTGCTCTTATATCTTCCCATCCACTAAATTAACAATCTCCAGTTGATCTAAGAAGCAGGCGTTGGAGAGCACTAATGAAAAATCTTTTTGCAAAGAGATAACTTATAAGTGGCATTAAAAGGAGTCAGGGCTATTTTTTTTGCAGAACCATAACACACAGAGGTTGTCATACATTCTGGAGATGGTCTAGCATCTAAATGAACAGCTTGGACGATGGTTAGTTTCAGCAGCAGTTTTATTGAAGAGTTTGTGGCACCTTACTGATCTATATTACTCAAGCCTGATGCAAAGCTTGTCCTGCATTGAAAACACAAACATACTGTTAAAATATTCAAGAGAAAACAATCAAGGAAAATCGAAGCAAGCTGATTATCAAAACCCTAGAAGCTTGAGGAGAAGAAAGGAGTTGTTAGGTCATTCACAGGGCTTTAAAATTACACAGTTTTCAGCCAGTGAGAATAGATGGGAAAAAGTGGCAAGACAAATAGGGCTGAGCCCTCAGATCTAAAATGGATTGACCAATTTCCAGGTTGTACAGAGAGGCTTTCTCTGAAAAAATTACCATGCTGTATTTGGCTTAAGCAAGTGTTTTTTTAAATCTGTTGTTTAAAAACTCTGGATATCTAAAAGAAATAATCCATTTGATTATATCTGCTGCTTGCAGTCACAAGGACATTCTTGTTAGGAAGTCCTGTGTACAGGTATTCATTAAGCTTATAAAAAATTGGTGCACCAGGCCTAATGAAGATGAGAAGGTACCTGGTTTTCGAAGCTTTATCACTGAAAATTTTGTAGCAAGGTGTTACTTCTATAGTGTTCTTGACAACACATTTGAACTTCAGGATGCACACACTTATGCTTTATTTGGTGAAATCGTTGTTGCTCAAAAGGTCATCTATGAAAAATGTGGAGATGATTTCCTCTTACATCTTGCAATGAATATATTTCCATCAATTCAGTGCCCCAAGGATATTGCTAAGAAGTACTGCTTGGAGCTGAAGGTTTGTGATGTTAAATATCTCAAATCTATTTACAAGTCTCTTGTTGAAAGGCTGAGAATGCAACAGAATGGAAGTATGGCCTTCAGATAGCAGTGGTGTTGCAAGAGTGATCAGCTAATCCAATTTTTGAGACCAGAGCACTTGGGTTTTTTATTCCCTTCATTATGAATATTTATTTTTCTGATCAATATGTGCTTGGAAGTTCTGATCTACTGTGCTTAATAAAACTGTTCAAGTATTTTGAGTCAGTGACGACATTCATTCTCCTACCTGTAACAAAGCTGAAGAGACTAACAGAAATTGAAACTTTCTGGTTTCTATTCTGAGAATTAGATGACCAACAGTCAGTAGTACACTTGCATCATGATCATTGAATAGCAGTTTCCAGGGATTGAGCTGAAGGTGTAGTTATCAGGGATATCTATGGTCTGCACTGAGTTTTTTGAGTTTCTTCCCCTTCCATTTCAATTAGATTCACGAGGCACATGTCATTCTCATGAACAATCATATTGTGGCAGTAACTTATAGCAGCATCCCAAAGGACCCCTATTGCCTAACGAATTCCAGAAGGTTTGAATGGAAATCTTAGGTTGAGTTTTTTTTTATTGAAGTAAACAGAAGTGAAATCTGCCATGTGCATCACACATTAAGTGCTGCTTCAGGCCAGTTTTGACTGAATTCAGTCTTTAATAGATTAGTTAATAAGTTGGTAATGATGTGGGTGAGAAATGAGTTCGGCAATTTTCCATCTTTAGGCCACAAGAAATGATAGTGATTTATTCTATTTGTAGCACAACCAAGATAGACAATTGAATCAATATTCAGTCATGGAATACGGGAGGTCCAAGAACTAGCTCTGCCAGCAAAAGAATACTATGAATCTAAGTAGCATCCAGTTGACAGTGAAATGCGAAGATTATTGAGAATTCTGCTCTGTTTTTCTTGTTTTGGGTTACTGAACTTGAATGCAGACCACGAGCTGATGGAGAGGAATTTTAGAAAACAAAAAGACATTTTTTTTCACAAGATACCCATTCACAAAAACCTCTCTCATTTTTACAACATCTGTCAACGTTTGAAAGATCCAATTTAATCTTTGCAGCCTATTTTTCAGGGTTTTTAAATATTTAATATTTTCCTGTTTTAGTGTTCATCTTGAGGGGAATATTTTGATCGATTGGAGATGAATTTTTAAAAACCAAGAGATTTTTTTGTCCATCACGGACCCATTCACAAAAACCTCTCTCATGTTTTACATAGGTGTCATGAATTGAGAGATATGGAAGCTTCTTTGACACCTATTTTCCAGAAATTCGCCATATTTGCTAGGAATCCGATTTGCTATTTTTAGTCAATTAGTTGAAAGTTAGTTAATGTAACTGCTGGGTAGTTTCAATTTCGACCTAATGAAGGGGAGATAGAACTACTTCTTTTTAATTATAAAAGAGGGACAAAGGGATAGAAGAGGGGTTCTAATTTTTGGCTGGCTAAGGAGGTCTTGGACTTGTTGATGAGTTAAGTACATAACTGTCATGTTTATTTGTGGAACAGAACTATGAAATATATGATCTTGATCACCCTTCAGTTTATGTCTTAGCTTCATTTTTTAGCTTGTTTAGATACTTGACTGATATATTCATTGTTGGTTTATGGTTTCTTTACTTGTAGTGCTTGTCAGTTATGAATGAACTTTAAGATTATACTCTGATTGGTACTTACTGATTATATTATGCATCTCTGCTCTTATTTATTTATGATTTAGTTCCTGCTTGACTCATGAATGTATTCCCTTCAGCCACCAGAATTTACAACCACAAAACCTTTCAGAAACCCTAAAACCTAGTTTTCTTGTTTAGATATTTGAGATTGTGT
Source organism: Pseudotsuga menziesii (assembly GCA_001517045.1). Taxonomy (NCBI): domain Eukaryota; kingdom Viridiplantae; phylum Streptophyta; class Pinopsida; order Pinales; family Pinaceae; genus Pseudotsuga; species Pseudotsuga menziesii. The sequence goes on from LPNX010831865.1 coordinate 19,235, forward strand.
TGGCTTGTTTCTTCATAGCCTTGGAAACAATTTCTGGCACAAACACTTCCAAACTGGAATCTAGGAAGATGACTGGAAACCCATCTGACACTTAGAAGGGAAAGACCCTTGTGCTATGTCATGCAATATTAACTCCTTCAGAGAGATGCAATAGACTCCCTGTAAGATGCTAGATGGCAAGGGCTCAGTCTCACTACATTCAGAAGAATAGAGCTGATCATACACCTCTTCATCCAACAAGAGACAAAGGTTACATTCCTCCTTCCTTCCATCATCATTTTGGGAAAAGAGGGAGAAGTCTACATGCCAGGCCCCAGGATACTTATGCACAAAACATCATGCATGCTACTTCGCTACATCACAGAGATTGTAGCAACACATTTTCAAGTTTTTCAAACTTGAATACTGATTCTATCTGCTTAGTTAGATGGGGGGGATTTTTTCCCATGTGGTTTTTTCCCCAGCTCCTTGTATTGAGCAATTACTTTACTTTACTTGATGTAATGGGTGACCTATGGTCATAGTTACTAGGGCCCATATATTGTCCAAGTTATCATTCAGGGGGGGTTTTAGGATTATTAATCCTCCCTTGTCCAATTTGGTCATATGTCTAAATCAAGAGTCCATCCAGTCTATTTTTAGTCACTAGCACCATTGGGTCCACTTGGCCTAATTAGGGCACATGTTTCAGTTACTAAAGTGTGGGGAACACTAATTGAGGCCTAATGCCACTGATTGCACTTGCATGCATCAGTTTAGGAGCCTCCTAGTTTAATTCCTACAATTTAGGAGCCACTCGGAGTGCTGATACCAACCAAGGTCAGTTGAGTTGAGTTGGTGACTAGTCAAGCTCAGTTAGGAGTCAGTTACATTCAGTTCTAGTCCTCTACATTCTGTTAGCACTAGGTTTGCATGGCTGCATGCAGGAGAGGCACATTCCTCACCTACCATAGTCAGTTAGCCTTAGTTAACGCTGAATTAGACTCTTGATTTGTGTTTTAGAACTCCGATGAACTCTGATAATGACTTAGACAAGGTCAGTTAACTATTTAGTCCTCTGATAATGATTTAGACAAGGTCTTAGTTATCTACAGTCAAGTAGAGTCTAATCAATTTGAAATTTCCTCATGCGGATTCGATTTGCTTGTGGCTATTTAGCCATTGTACTTCATTGTAATTATTATCTAATTACTTTTTTTATTAATGAAATCATTCACAGTTGCAAGCCATTTTTGCACTGTTTCATTCTTCAATTGCTTAGTAAATTGTGTGATCTATCTTGTGAGTTGTGTGTTTGTCCATAGATCTATGTGCTTAATTTAATAGCAAGGAAATACTAGAACCTATAATTATTATCTTAGTCCTATTATAGAGCATATAAATAAGATATCTTGAAGCTTTTGAGAACATCACTTTCATAATTATCTACCCATAAATTAATATATAAGTTTATACACTCTTAAATAAGGGACACAAATTGGCAAAGGGACCCATTATGCTATAAAAAACAATGGATGGAATCCCTATCTCTCTTATGATTAGCAAATTGGAAAAGGGACCCATGATGCCATAAAAACAATGGAATTAATCCCTATCTCTCTTATGATTAGCATATGTGTTTTTTGCAAATATAGAGAGAATTATAGCTTAGTTTTAGGGTTTCTTATAATATATAAGGTTATGATTAGAGCATTTTTAATGTGGATGGACTATGCTTCCCTACCAGTTAGACACATGTGAAAGCTATTCAATGGCTATAATAAGGAACAAATAAAGTATTCAAATAAAATGGTAACATAAGTCATAAATTTAATTGAACAAGAAAAAATACATTACTAATGAGAGGTTGCCTCCATCTCTAATCGTAATGTAATAACTCTCTGTGCCTGAGGCACCAAACGAGGTGTTGGATTAGGAAACAATGGATTGTGATAGGCTCCTTCTCGTTGATACGTCCTAACTTTTCAAACCCCATAAAATTTGGACACATCTGTGTAATCTGGCTTCATGTTTAAAAAAAACTCTGCATAAAAAAGTCTTGCAAAATAATGTGGCACTTCATCATTCCATGGAAATATACCATAGGCAACCAAGAATCTATCATATAAATGGTGTGCAATCTCAGGGTGCTTGAAATATTGCACCTTTAACATCTTCCACTTCGGTCCTTCTTTAAAATTAAAAATTGAAATGGCATCTGCTTTTAATACCCTCTTCTTTACATCAACCCACTTGTCAAGATGCCTCACCTGAGCCCTCCACATTCACATCGAGTGAATAAAACAATCAGTTGTTGGCCCAATAGTTCTATGGGCACCAATAAACTTGCCTAAAGATTCCAAAAGTATTTGCAAGCTTTGTCGACTCTCTCTTGGGAGTTCCAAGCTAGCAAGACCATCCCTCAATTTTTTATGGTGGGATGTACATTATTCAAGGGTGATAGATACCTCTTCATTTTCCCAAGGAAGAGCATCGGGTATATCTGAAGGATAAATGGTCAAGGGCTGACAACCTTGTGCTTGTTCAAAAATAGCCCTTCATCGACCTTGACCCTTTCTTCGAGCATTTTCATGGCCTTGCTCTTGGTCTCGTGCAACATCCCTAGCATCTCCACCCTCATTTTCTCAGAATGCATCATCAGCCCCCGCCTCTCTGAATGCATCATCATAAACCTCAACAGAACCACGATCCTCTACATTTATACATGTAATCATGTATAATTTAGTACATAAAGACACAAGCATATATATACACATGCAAATTAGTAATTTATTTAAATAGATTAATATATATGTAACATATTACCAATAAAATGTTGATTATCCATTGGTCATTCTCTAAAATAACGACTAGAAGAGGGAAAGCAGTCACGAGATGATGAATCAAACAATCGACCAGACACCGAAGCTTGGCCACTCTCATGAGACAATCTATTACGCCGTGTCTCTACAAAGAAAAATGCTAATGAAACTTAGTAAAATCAATGAACAAGACTTGAAACAAATATAAATATTCATGCATACTCATAAATTTTGCATGTGCATAAATTTCAAACACATACCTAATGTGTCTCAATATAATACGCTAGAATCTCTAGATGATTCAGACCATCTTCGAGAGCAAACATTTGAAGGTCTTACAGTAGATGCAGGTGTGGTATTAGGCGTCCTTGTCTCAGATGTATCTGTACATCTTCGACTCGAAGAATGAGTGACCACCTTATCTCGAACCATATCTACTATATATCTTCTATAAACATCAAAATAAGCATCAATGAACTAATGTAGTTTAGCCCATATAAAGTTTTTGAGGATAGGAAAAAAACAATTGAATATACTTATTGTGTATAAAACATAATACGATCAATCCACATCAAGTTATTAATCTTGTGGAAATGTTGGTGAGGAAGAAAGAAAGAATTTAGAGCCTTTTTGTTGATGTACTTTGATTCATATGGAGTGTGTTACGCACTAGAGCTACTTCAGTGTTCCTACAAGGCTAAGGCTAGAGCAAGGGGTAAAAAAATTGGATTGTATCGACCAAAGTGGGATTTATTATATGGATATATTGTTTGAGAGATTTTTACCCCTTCGACTGAACATGGACAACACCTTTGCTTTTACTCTCAAAATTACTTGGCTTAGTGTCTTTGTTGACCGCCCCTTTGGTGTGATGAAGTCTCCACCATGCACGGTTTTATGCTCATGGATTGGTGCTCTAGGGGATACCTTTGTTGGAACAACCTACTATGTAACATGAACAACCAACATAAAGTGATAGAACATACAATTGAACAATATAAAAAGATAAGATCTTAGAATATTGAACCAAGTATATGCACAATATCATGATATCATTATTCATAGTCGTCATGGTAGGAAATTATCCTTGACAAACCAAATAATCTACCTCGAAGAAACTTTATGGAAATATGTCTCATTTGTAACCTAAAGCACACTAGATGCAAATGAACATATAGTGGGAAGTTTTGACAACCTAGGGGGGTAACAGATTCAAGCTCTTTCTATGTGTATGTTCTAATGAAATTCTTAAGGTTTGGCTTGGCACTGATATCATGGACTCATGCAATGTCTACTTTAGTTCAACATCTAGTTCCTAGTGTTTTAGCAACAACTCAAGGAAAATCATGAGGCAACAATAGTTTAACGCAAATGTGAACAAAGTGTGTCACATTATTGCATCAAGGTTGTGGAGTGATCACATTTTTACTGTAGTCAACATGTGGCCTACACTAGCTAGCATGCCTAGTTCATAGTCTTAACACACGACCACACATCCTAAACATGATTACCACTAAATTCTTATTTAACACATTGTTGTTGAAATATGCAATGCCAACATGGAAACAATCATTCTATATTTTTCTAAAATTCAATTATATTCATATCATGTTAAGCTGAATTATTTCCACGTGATTTTTGGCAAATAATTGTCCTTTTCATTGCACTTTTTTAATTTTTCTAAGAATCTTTAAGTTATATTAAAGATTCTCTAATGATAGGGTGGTGACTGATAAAAGATGCATTCTTCGTTTTAATCTATTATATGTACTTACAATTACTTTGTGTTATCCATTCCTCCTTGTTGTATCCAATCCTCTTTATTGAATATTGTTGTTTCAAGGCATCATATCTTTAGTTGATTGTTTGCACAACTCTAGTTCATGTTTGTTAATGATTTTTTCCATCACTAATACTTCATAGCTTCTACCCATAAGTTTAGGTATTGTATAGTTTGTGGTTTCTCCTAAATTTACTCTTGGGATCTAGATAACCTTGTGGAAAATACTTGGCTAACCTTCCTCCCCAATAAGAGACTAAAGAGACACAAGTACAAGTTGTGGGGATGCATAGAGGAACAAGCATCTACAAAGGTTTAAATAGCCACAAAGGTAAATAGTAGATGAAATCAACACTAGTATACTTTTGCACACAGATGACAGTCTATAGACTCTAGTTTACAGTTTTGTGCTCTCAAGGAAGATTACAGGTTTTGCTCAAAAGGGTAGTTTTAAAATGGGGGATTCACCTTATTGAGCAATATCATATCACATTCATTCATAAAGGGGGGGTTTTAATTGTGAAAAATAAGGTCAATATATTGCAGGTATTGGGGTTCGTGGAATGGGACATGGGGGATTTATAGGTATTGGGGGTATATAAATGTGTTTCTAGTAAAAATAAGGAATATATTGTAAAAATAGGGGTTTTTTAATTGGAGATATGTATTGGGAGGGGAGCTCAACAAAATGATTTTTGTAAGTAATTATCAATATCTAGTGAAATTAGGGGTATTCTTTAATATCCAATGAACGAAGGCGCCATGACATGGTTTCACTAAGTGAATACCCCGTGAGTTTTAATTCAAACATAACAAATAATGCTCTGGTTTTTTGTATGGCTGTAATAAAACAACAAATTGAAGGTACTTATGAAATTGGCCCCATGTGAAAAAGCCTTTCTAGAATTTTAATTAGGGAGAAAGAAGAGGGGTTAATTAGGGATTATAAGTCTTCCATGAATTCTAGAAAGCATGCACCAGTAGATCATACTTATTAAATACACTAGGAACTTAGTTGATGTTGAACCAGAAACCATCACAGACACACACACTTTTTTTAATAAAGATGTTCACTCGTATTTATTTCGTGCATGTAGAATAATGAAATAGGATTTCAAAGTTCAACCAATTCTTTTAGAAGAATAATAAAGATGTTTCTCATACACAACACTTGTTTTTATTCTATGCAGCTATAATATAGTAATAGATTTCAAACTATTCATTCGTGAATTAAAATGAGTAAAAAATGGGAAGATAGTGGTCGTTTGTTGCTATAGTTTTTCTTAATGCAACGATGCAGGTTTATAAATGGTTTTGCATATGGTATATTTGGTATTAAACCAGTTTCAATATAACATTGTCAGACATAGAATGGCAAATGGAATGTACTTACCTCACCACCGCGAAGCCTCTCACACCGCCACCACTCATCCTCCAGCACCATCACAAAGCCTCAAAGCCTCCAGTATCGCCACAACGAGGCCGCGAAGCACCACAGATAGACCAAAGCAAAAAATGTCAAAAAATGTTATATTAATGACGTCATGCAAATATGAAGGATGCTCGATTCAAAGAATTTACCACTCATAAAGACTTGAAACTTGGCTTCCAACACGGCTTTGAAGCTGTTGTTGAACGCTGAAAAAGCTTTTCTAGGCATACTGCACGATCTTCTACTGATCCATTTGGTGCACAGGTATATAAAAACTATAGTTTAATGAAAATTTATTAATTCTCATGCAATTTATTCGTTATAAAAAATAACATGAACTATTCATTTTGTTTTGAGTAGGAAAGTAATGATCCTATTAATGTCAAGGATGTACACCAACCAGTCGAAGATCATGCTTCGATTCCTGGTAATGAATTTATTAATATGATACTGTTTTGTATAGATAATTGCAAATGATGAATATTGATTCTAATTCTCCACAATTCAACTGCAGAGCATGTAGATGCAGGTAACACTGAACAGGTTGAGCCTGTACACGATAATGATGAACATGATGATGTTCCCATGCCAGGTAGAAAACACCTTTGTAATGTTTTTTTAAATGAATTACTTGTAATTATAAAAACAAAAATAAATTAATGAAACATTTTGACATTATTGCAGCAATTCCGAACCCCTCACCACAAGTTCAACCTCACAAGCAATCTACTAGGGAGACTGATGAGCAGAATCTAGAAGATGCGCTTCTTGCTAAATATGTAAAGAGAAGAAAAGTAAAAAGGAAGTAACTGAAGAATTTTTGAGTAATTCTTATTTATAACACAATGTAGTACATGTTTTTTTCCTCTATTTAATGAATGAATGGTTAAATGAATCCTTTAATGAATGGTTTACTGAATGTTTTTATAGGCTATTGACTAAATGAATGGTTTCATTAATGATTTAATGAATGTTTTTTTCAGCTATTGAATGATTTAATGAAAGCTTTTTTCAGGTATTGAGTGAATTAATTTGCAGTAAATTGTTATTTCCAAGTAGATGCATTAGGTTTGGGGAATTGAGAGTGATGTGAGAGGGGGGGAGGGGCCATAAGAGTTTCCACCTTCATGTGGTTGGTCCTATTTAGTATAGAATATTAAATTATTCTCACAACAAATACGATCTCAATGAATGGTAAGGAAGTATACATTAAAAACAATTATTTCTATAATTGTAGTGTTTAAATTTTACTATTGATATTTGACTCATCCATTGGAACTTGTTAGAGTTAGCATTGGGAAAAAATTTCATAGTTCAAAGGGAAAAATGGTGTTTTGATGTGATTGATGGACTTATATTTGTGGTTCTCCATGTTTCCTTAGGTGATCTCTTATTACAAATTACTTTAATTGAATAGTTGAATAGTATTGTAATTTACATTGTAATAGCATTGTATTTATTTAGATTGGTTTTGTTATTTTCATACACAAAAATATTTATTTGATGGGTCCCAACATGAGATTATTGCAACAGGAAAATATTTGTAGTATGTTGAATGATGTCTTGAAAGGTAAAGCAGAAGAAGACAGTGCAAAGCTCCACAAATCAAGGTAAGTTGTAACAAAAAGAATTATAAATAGTATAGGAAACATATTCCTAATTCTCATACATATTTTTCTTCAGTTAATTTGATTTGTATTCCATACTTGCTCAATTTCTCCCATTCTTTGTTCCCTATAATTTTAACTTGCTTGAATTGATAATAGAATATATAAGATATGCTTAGAATTTATCAAATATGCTTAGATGTCCAAAACCATGGAAAACATGTTTTATTTCCTGAAAATGTTAGGTTCCTTGTTGTCGGTTTTGAAAGGTTTTCTTTGTAATAGAATCATTGTCAAAATAATAGATACGTTTTTCAAATCTTATTAGATTGTAGATGCAAACCTAGGGTTTCCATAGATCCCTGTATATGGTCAAAAGTGATCATATCAAAGAGATGTGAATTTTCCTTGATCTATATAATGAGAGGTTGTAAAGTCACTTTATGGATTTTTTTATTGTTCTTCATCCATGTTGTTATATTTTTATCATTCAAACTAGCATTATATTAGGATCTTTAACTGAGAGAATAACAAGCACAACAATCAAACACAATAGACAACATACACAAATATTTTCCTCGGGGAAACCATAAAGGAGAAAACCCCGCAACTTCCTCAGAGATAGAATCAGCACCAAAAGTAAAATCCAAAAACAGTAAGATGATCTCCTGAGAGTAGTAGTCTCTCTCTCTCTTGTCCCATCTTCTTCTTCTCTCTCAGTTATGTGCTACAACTGAGTGTGAGTGAATGTGTGATAAATAGAGAGGCTCACTCTCTATTTATACTAGTTCCTGACTTGACAATAACTCACTAGGGCTGAATTCTCTAGGAGATTCTAATAACCCTAGGGCCCCACAACTGAGGGGAATTTAACCCTAGATCAATAAGGAGGGTTACCCTCTATGACTTTACTTGACTTGTTTACATTATTGAATCTCCCAATAGGAGCATTGGGGCATGACATGACTCAATTACATTACAGATACTTCTCGGAATAAACATTGGGGTACAATACATAAAATATACAAGTGAATATATTTTGAAGTTTCAAATACATCAACACTCCCTCTTAACTAGGAAGGTATTCTCTCGACACAATTTATCAGCATGGGCCTTCTTCTCTGTATCATCTGGATCATCATCAAGTTATCTTCATCTTCAAGTCATATTCATCTTTAAGTCATCTTCATTATTGGATATAGATCATCACTAGATCATCATTGGGTCATCATCACTGGATCTAGATCATCACTGGATCTAGATCATCTCTGTTGGATCATCATCACAAGTCTATCTCTCGATTCTTCTCATTATTGGAAGTTCTATAGAGCCAGCCCTTGTTCATGCTGGTTGTAGGCCTAGCCTCCATGTAGGTCTTCTTTAGTGCTTATATTTGACCCTAAGTTAGAATGGCCCTCCCAGCACTTACATTTGACCATGGGAGGAACACATCCAAAAACCATGTCAGAAAGGCATGCCCAACACTCACATTTGACCATGGGAGGAACACATCCACCACCATGTCAGAAAGGCCCAACACTCACATACACTGGCATGCTAAGACACACCATCTATCATCCAAGGAAAGGCTCAACACTTACATCTACTAGCATAGCTAGACACACCATTTACTATCCATAGAAAGGCACAACACTTATATCCTTTGGCATAGCAGGACACACCATCTACTATCTAAGGAAGGGAACAACACTTATATCTATTGGCATGGTAGGACACACCATCTACCATCCAAATAAAGGATCTGTACTTACATCTGCTGACATGATAGGACACACCATCTATCATCCGAGGAAAGGCTCTACACCTACATCTGTCAGCATGATAGGACACACCATTTATCATCTGGGGAAAGGCTCTGCACTTATTTCTGATCATGTGGGAGCCAATACCACAGTCATATAGAATGGCTCTCAGCTCTAAGATGAGTATTACTGGTAACTGACCAGGTGCCTCCATTCTCTTAGAGAATGGCCTTCATCACTTATATCTGATCATGCACTACTACATTTCGACCCAAAATCCGACGGCCATCATGTCGGATTTTCGACACTTTTCTGTCGCATGTACGACACTTTGATTTTTTCTCAAGTGTCGTAAACGTGGCGTCGGGTATCCGACACTTAACTAACCATCGGTTAAGCGACACTTAACTAACCGTCGGTTAAATGTCAACCGTCGGAGAAGCGACAGGTATAACCGTCGCTTAAACCATTGCTTTAGAGAGTAAGCGTCGCAAAAACGACAGATATAGCTGTCGCTTAAGCGACAGATAGCATGGCAAGGCGTCGCAAAAACGACAGATATAGCTGTCGATTAAGCAACGGATATGAAGAATAGTCGTCGCATTTGCGACAGATAGATCTGATTTTAACCGTCGCATTTGCGACAGATAGCATGACCAAGCGTCGCAAAAACGACAGAGATAGATGTCGATTAAGCGACGGAGTTGAAGAAAAGTCGTCGCATTTGCGACAGCTAGAACTAATTTTCAAGCGCCACGTATCACCAATAACCGTCGCATTTTTGACAGATAGCATGGCTAGGCGTCGCAAAAACGACAGATATAGCTGTCGCTTAAGCGACGACAGTAAATTTTTTTTAAAAAGAAATTATATTAAATATTTATAAGCCCCCAACCTGCCAGAATATCAACAAGTTGGAAGCAATTGTTTATGTTATTGAATGCATTGTTTATGTTATTGAATGCATTATTTACTTGTCATATTGCTAAAGTATATTTCATTTCAAGTCTCTCATGGAATGAACGTGGTAACCGTAATTATATCTTGTAGCATCTTTTGATCCACTACAAATTGTAAGTAGTGGAGCTTTCATTACTTTATCTTTTGTTTATACTTAAGTGGTTTTATAAAGTATTGGGAGACCTCCTTGGCCTTAGAGAGTTGGGCCTAAAGTGAGAGGATAATCGTGTTGACGTTACAGTGATACATCTCCTTTGTTATCCCAAGGTTTTATGCGTGGGTTGGGATGCCATTGTTGCACGACCAACCATTATGCCCTTCATCAATTCGGTAAATGTATTGTGTATACAACCCTACCAGGGATCAAATTTGAAGTGCAGGGTCCCATTTCGCTTTGAAGGGTTAGTAGATAGTGAGCCCTTCAATGCTGATATGCAAAAATAAATCATTCTTTTCATTTGAAAATGTAACAGTAAATCCATGGGTCATTATTGTTTTTAATGGATTTTTATTAAATGTTATTAAAGTTGTAATTTAAAAAAAAATCAAACTTATCTAGTAATCAAGATTTTATCTTAGTTAAATTTTATAGATAAATTCATAAATTATTAAAGCCAAAGAAAATATTTCATGGTTAGAGGGTTCAAGTTACAATTTATTTTCATCAAAGTATTCTTCAATTATCCAAGCATACAAAGAACCAAACATTTGGATCAACCCCTTAGATATCAAAACATTGCCTGCATTTTGCTGTATACATTTTATCTGCATAACAGATTAACAAATATCATCTGGATTACCATCAACATGGATAACAAAACATGATTTTTTCCACAACAACCTAAGCACTGTAAAAGACCTTAACAGAAAAATCAATGCCTCATAGATAAGAAGCCAAGTAGTTACTTTAAAGCCTTACCTGTAAAACTTGACACATGGACCATTCGACAGATCATTCATATTCGAACCTATTCACAGAAATAGGAGCACAAGCAAACCACCCTGCGTTACCCCCTATTTTGTATGGGTGCCCACGTGTGATTTTAATCACTCTTGAAGAGGGGGTGACACCATTTTGATGCCAATTTGATGATGCTCTGAAGTATCTAAGCAGTTCTGGGCACATTTTTGTCAAATCTGAGCCCAAACAGCCTCATTTGACTGTCAAAAAAGGACATAAAAAGGGCTCATACACAAACCTGGGTACTTTAAGGCATCTACACATCTAGAATCCATTTCCTCACACTCAACATCTAGTCTCATTCAACATCCCTTTTGAATGTTAACTTTTTTAATATTTTAGCTTCCCCTACATGTTATGTTGAGGATTTTTTAAGCTTGAATATTCTCGAAGTTGAACAATAGCCTTTATGTACAAGGGATTTTTCACATTTGCACAGCTTTGTAACTACTACCTAAATGCCAATTTCTATCCTCACTACTAGTCCCATATGAGAAATCTACTTTTGGTTCTAAACTAGATTGGTGTGAGGAAAGCAACTGTAAAAACTCTATATTTCTAAATCAATCATGTCAAATTTGATGATATTAAAGAAACTATTTATATCTACATTATTCTAAAGAACATGTGGAAAATTTTCATTTGCACAACAGACCTCAGGACTAGGACTTCATGATATGCTTATTATATAAGCTCTCCATACAATCAGTTGGTGAAGAAAATATGTTATATAGTTATTTACTAAATATTAAGAAGTTTTAGAGACATGCACAATATTGTTTTAACTAAATCTTGCGAATATTATAAATTCCATGGGACACTATTCCATAAAACTTGACACATGGACCATTCGACAGATCATTCATATTTGAACCTATTCACAGAAATAGGAGCACAAGAAAACCACCCTGCGTTACCCCCTATTTTGTATGGGTGCCCACGTGTGATTTTAATCACTCTTGAAGAGGGGGTGACACCATTTTTATGCCAATTTGATGATGCTCTGAAGTATCTAAGCAGTTCTGGGCACATTTTTGTCAAATCTGAGCCCAAACAGCCTCATTTGACTGTAAAAAAAGGACATAAAAAGGGCTCATACACAAACCTGGGTACTTTAAGGCATCTACACATCTAGAATCCATTTCCTCACACTCTGAATTTTCTATACATTGCTGTGAATGTTCATCTGAGAACTGCGACAAAGAATCCGAGGTAAATTCAGATGAGGAATTTGAGACATCTCTACTTCGAAGAATATAACCCTTAAACTTATCGAGTGCTTCACACATCAAAGGAAGTTTACACTGGTCCCTTGCCTCCTCCACTGTGACCTGTAGAGAAAGGTAAGAGTTTATTCCATAGTTAAAGAAAACTTATTGATGTTTCCATAGCTTTCCTGTTTCCTACAGTTTTGAAAATGCAAGTTTCAGTACTTATACATATTTCAGAAATTTTACCTCTTTGCCTGTATCGCACAGCATAGTTGTAACTTGTATATGATCTCTCCAAATCACAAAAAATACATAGCTGCAGCTCCTACATATTTTCCAGTCCATCTCTCCAGAGTTGTGAAGT
>LPNX010831872.1:0-49679 GCA_001517045.1 Pseudotsuga menziesii
CTTTAAATTCCACTATCCTTATGTAATGGATTGATGTGGAACATCACATGTTGAATTACAAGTTTTATAATTTTCTTTTAAATTATAATATGTTAGAGGAAAAAGGAGGTACCAATGGGTAGGATAAACTATTCTCACAACAATGATATTAATTTATAGTCTTATAAACTATTATTTCTCATTTCCTATTTATGCTAGTCTATAAAGAAACTTGCATATTTTTATAACATAAGTCAAGAATATTACTAGAAGTATGTAAGGAAGCTTGAATATGCTTTTTTTATGCTACATTGCAATAACCTATATCGTATTTAAATGGACATTTTTTAATTCATTTTTGTTTTAATTTCTTTCAAATTGTAATTATATTTGTTTTATCATATATTTTTATAGCAAAATTATCCTATTGCTATATATTTTCAATCTCTTCTTAGGAGGTAGGTACTAAGCAACTTTGTTGCTTATTCCACTTGTTTTTTATTATTTTCTTAATTTTCTTATTATTTTGGGATCAAACCGAAATGTCGACCATTTTAATATATCCTTTCGTTACTTACGTAATATGTTATCCTTTCGTTACTTACGTAATATATTTAAAATCCTTTAGTTATTTACTTATTATTTTGAGATCAAACCAAATTTCCATATTTTAGTTTACTTAAAGAAGCAAAATTGATTATTTTATATTAAAATCAAATTTTGATTATTTAAGTCGATTCAACAAGTATTTCCAACTTTAAATAAAAAATTGCACATCATAATTGAAAAGATTTTCACAAATAATATCCAACAAGATTCTTGTGATGCTCTTTCTCTCGAAAGAAACTTCGTGCCCGATTTCCCAGTCATTTGATCTAGAAAGAAACTTCTTGGGATGTTGGAGACCTTTGCCTTTATCCAACATTAAGTTGTCTAGTAATATTTAAAATATTTAGTAGAAATTTTATGTAATTTTTAGAAGAAATATTTTAATGATGGTGAAATATTGTTAAATTTTTTATATACGTTTTAATAAAAGTTATTTTTTACTGATGATAAAATATTGTTAAAAATTGCATGTAATCTTTATACAAGTTATTTATTATAAAATTTTATATAAAATATTGTAATGTGAAAGTTCTCTAATAAATTACATGTAATCGTGTTTTATTAATATTAATTTTATTAAAATTATTATTTATAACTTTAAATTAAATGTAAGCGATTAACATGTCTTAAATTAATTTTATTTTACACTTTATTTATATAAAATATGGTAAGATATCCTACTCAACATTTGGACTTGGAATAACTCTTCTTTAAAATTTTAATGATATGATAATATTTTTGTTTATAAATACTACATGTTTCATTAAATTTCACAACATATTAAGCATACTATTTTGTGTATTATTTTGCATGGTACAAGAAGAGAGGCAAGCAATGAGGGAATTTTGGTCAAATTAAGTTTCACAACAATATATTGGGCTATGCTATAGTTTTTATTTGTTTGGGAGAATTATAGTATAAGAAGAAAGACAAGCAATGAGGAACTTTTGTGCATCTTTTCCAAAAAAATTGTAAGGAAGTAGAGATGGATATGATAATGAAAGCATCAAGAACAACAATAGCTAATATACGGAAAATCCTCATCATCTTATCATATTTCCTTAAGGAATATTTTATTGTAACCCCACTTTCAAGTGGGGTTGCAATAAAATCTTCCTTAAGGCAATATGATAAGATGGTGTATAAATTACAAAGAGTTTAAATTCAATCCAAGAATGATGAAAACAATTGAACAATAAAGTTATTTACATTAAATTATTTTTATTTGAACGTGAAGCATTTTATTTAGATACTCTTTATATGAAGTTATTATTTTTTACGAAAAGAGAATTGATTGCAAGCATACACAAAGATTGGATTATACGATAACCTAACTTGTGTGAATGAATTTTATATTAAATTTTGTGCAATGGGTGTCATAGGTTTGCATCAAATAGAGACTCACATTTAAGTCTAAATTATATGCATATAAGACAACATGATGATAATAATTTTGATCTTCTAAATGATGCAATTTACTCTTTGTAATTTGTACACCCTCTTATCATATTTCCTTAAGGAAGGTTTTATTGCAACACACTTGAAAGTGTGTTGCAATAAAACCTTCCTTAAGGAAATATGATAAGACGGTGTATAAATTACAAAGAGTAAAATTCAATTCAAGAAGGATGAAAACAATTGAACAATAAATTTATGTACATTTAAATTTATTTTTATTTGAACACGAAGCATTTTTAATTTTAATAATTTCACATCTTTCACACATGATATCTTTTTCAATCCTTGTTGATTGGGATTCTTTACTCTCCACTTTTGGGAAGAATACAACTCAGATTAAAATAGGCCTCGCTCACACCCTAAGTTGAACTTCGACATTTTATAATACAATTGCAAATACAATCTAAGCTACAAACTAAACTGCTCCACACGATCTGACAAAACAATGTATAGCTTAGTTAGGGTTGTTGTAGGAAGCCGACAGTACCTGGGTCATATTTTGATGGGTGCTAGTACCGACCCCAGTTCATCATCGTTATAAATGATTATGTTTCCTCTACGGGCTATTTAACCAAGTGGTTTCACAACCATTTGGAGCGAGAACCTTTCAGAGGACCAGTTACAATCGAGAGGAAAGACATATGTCTTTAGGGAAATATTTTGTGCACCCACGCATAGATTTGGTAGACATGTTCTCTTGCATACCCCTCATATTGTGAATTTTCTTCAGCATTCATAACATTTAATTTTGGTTCTTTAAAAACAAATCTTCTTGCATACTGCATTTGTTTAAAATTTTCTAATTCACTTATTTTTCATTTAAAGACAATGAAATTGAACAATGTAAAATTCCCTTATTTGGTCAAAGAACTAAACAATTTCAAAATTCAATTAACTTATGCAGGGATAGATCCCGGCCAGCCATCACAAGATCGTGCACCCTCTGATTTCTCAAGAGTAATTGGGAGCTTCAATGATGTTGGAATGGATGCAAATTGTTTAAGAGGGTTGGAGGATGCCACACAAGAAGAGTTCGGGAACCCGATCCGTGATGGTACAATCAGAGAGCATGTCAGTAACATAATCAAGTTGTACTTTGAACAACAATCAATGATTAAACACAAGCTCAAATCCTACATGGATTGCTAAAACACAAAAAATGAAACGTGCCACAAAGTTGTTGGGTTTTAAGGATGTTAAAAATAAAAATGCACATGTGAGAATGTAACAAAAACTGTAACAACTCCACTATCTGCATTTGGAAAGTCAAGAAAAACTGATATCAAAGCTGCTCGTAGGGAAACTACAACTGCTATTGTGGCATGAAGCACCTCAAGAAATCGAATGGTCGCAACAATGTCAAAGTCGCTCCACGTTTCAAGAAAAACACTACACAAATACACTAAATTCAGGGTAAAGATAGATGAAAATGATGAAGTTGCCTATTGGGCTCTTATTTGCAAAGAAGCATATCAAGACAGGTTGGAAGAGAGAATTAGAGAAAAGGTGATAGAGTATTGGGACAACCATTCTCCTGCTATACTAGATCGAAAACATGTCATGTGAAAACATTTTGGAAGAGGCGTTTATAAGGAGCATTGAAAGCATGTTATGGACATGACAGGAGTTGCTTTGTTCGAGGAATTCAAAGAATCTAATCTCAGTGTCTAGATCTCATTTAGCATGTTTAGTAAGTTGAAACCGTGGTATATTAGTTCGAATATGATTTAGGACACTTGTTGTTGTCGATACCACGTTGAATTCCAGTTATACTACAACACATTTCTGGATTTTTGCAAAAAACATTGGGATGGTGAACCAGCTCCTCATGTAGTGTGAGATTTTATTTCTATAATACTATGCAATAGGAATCCTAAAAATGTGTTTTTCATTAAAAGGTGTGTAGGTGGGAGAAGATGCCATGAATGTGGTGATTTGGCATTGTTCCATAGGAAGTTTCCTATCGATCCAACACACCCTAGATTTCCAGATATCACAGTTAAGTGGAAGAGATATGAGTATGTCTCCATGAATCCATCATCTTCTTCACATGTTCCAACATAAAACATTATTCAAATAATACTGAAATTTTACTCATCTAAATAAAAATTTCTAGATCGCAGTTCTAGTTTGGCAATGTCGCAACAGAAAACATTATTCAAATAATACATAAATTTCCAGCACATATCCAATTACTAAGTTAAATAACAAGTCTGATTTCGGATGGGTATCCATAACCATTGTAAACTAACATGAATTTAGACTCATTACAAATAAAATCAACACATAACAACTCATAGATACATATCAAAATTACGACCCACCGATCCAGAGTAATAAGTCAAATAACGAACATATCTCTTAAATCACATAGTAAAATCATATTAATTATTGAAAACTTAAAGCACATTCCCTAATCACGGGTATCATATCACGTGATAAGTGGCTCTGTCCAACAAACCGTTCAACACAATCGAATCTCATAAAGGATATTAGTATTTGATTCTCAATCAACATAAACCTTGAGTGGTTGTAAGTCCATCCACCGTCCAATAAATCAATAACATATACATCTGATTGAATAATATCATAGTGCATTTAAAAGAGAGGATGTGAAGCCATTTTTGCATGCCAACGCATACCTATAAAGATTTAATAACACATTTATCAAAATTTCTTCGCAGGAGGGGCGAAATCCCTATTCCTATGTGGTCCACTAACCCGGTGGAGAACCACTACATCTTATCTATTAATTTAAACCTTACCACTTGGTTGTTGGTGGACTGTTGATGCAGACCGAGCGCATCCACGCTGGGAGGTTACATGCACATTCAAACAAATTAAGAAAGGTCAGATTTCTTACTAAGTAAAGACAACTTTTGATGATATAAATAGAGTAGGGGTATTTATTCCTCACCTTTGGAAAGGAAACAACAGGCCTGCGGGGAGGTGACCCTGTTGCCACTCTCGACGGCCAGCTCACAACCTACATTGCACATGTTGCACAATTAACAGTATATATTTATGTTGCAAACTGTAAACGACCAAGGAGAATCGTGTCACAGAAAAACCATTCTTACCTGACTAGAGATACATGGGTGGTAAGACATGTCTCGTTGGAAGCTCCCATAGCTGCCAAATTCCCCTGCACATCAAAAATAAGAAGTTAGGGCTTCTTTTAGGAATCAAATTACACAATCATGAAAACCTTCAGTTTTAAAGCTTACCCGAAAATGAATGCAAAGAGGTCCAGGGATCGGCTCCTCCTTGATGCCCTTATTTCTCCTCTTCCTGAATAACAAAGGAGAAACCCCAGGTTAGATGTTGCATGCACCAGTAATCTAAAAAAAATTCTTTTTAAACTAAATAAAACCAAACTAAGAAGTTTCAATACCTTTAATTAAAACTTTTGAATTATATATATATATAACTTAAAAAAATAATTTAATGTAATTATTAATATATAATAAAATATTTTAAATTAAAAATTTTTAGCAAAATTAAAATATTAATTAATTGAAATATTTTAAATGCTAAAATATTTATTTTTATATTTAAAATAAAAAATTTTTGAATTTTTAAAAATATCAATTTTAAAAATAAAAATTGAAAAAAAGAATGACTTCTCCATCCAAAATTTAAGATATGATACTCTTGTTAAACCTTATATAATATAATGATTAAATAGATTATATAATAGGGGCTGGCTAAACTCGACACCATTTGCATTTGGTTAAATTTTACATTATTTGTAATTTTCACTGCAAGTTTGGCTGGAATTGGGCAACACGATTTGCTATTGAAAATGAGATTTTCAGTGTTGAAATTACATTTTTTAGTGAAAAATAGATTCAGACCTTATTATATAATTCCAATAAATCAAAACTACCATTTAAACAAATTTCGCCCAATTTTAACAAGAAAACTCAAATTTCAGGTGTAAATGGTCGAGAGAGTTTAGCTTACTCCATTTCTACCCATTCCATAATCATTCTAACGGTAAGAACGTCGTGACAGCTTAATAATAGGTGTTGGTTGTCAGCATCGTAAAGTCAGGTCAGTACAGACATCCCACAGGCTTTTGGGAGAACGTCGTGACAGGGATAAGGTGTGGGGAACGTCGTGAGAACGTTATACAGACATCTCACAGGCTTTCATTGTTTGGTTATACAAATTCCTTTCTTTGTTTGGTTGTTTGGAGCATAGTAAAGTCAAGTCACAGGCTTCTTGGGAGAACGTCGTGAAAGAGATAAGGTTTGGTTGTTTGTTTGTAAAGTCAAGTCAATACCGGCATCTCACAGGCTTTCTTTGTTTGGTTGTACAAATTCCTTCCTCTGTTTGGTTGTTTGTTTGGAGCATAGTAAAGTCAAGTCATAGGCTTCTTGGGAGAACGTCGTGAAAGAGATAAGATGTGGAAAATTTCTCAAAAACATTATTGAGAGTTACTCGTGTGGTAGCAATTCATTCGGACAGCGTTATCCTATGCCTATGCCGTGTGGGTTGTGGGAAAATATTTGAATGATAAAGCTTCCTTGGCCACAAAAATATTTAGTGGGCTTCCCAGGCTGGAAAAGATAAAGCTTAAAGCTTTAACTTTCTTTGTTTGGTTGGCCCATTAAACTCAAGTCGATACGAATATATAGAGCGGTTTTCCTCTGAAATTGTTTGGGGCTAAAGAACAAAGGAAAGTCAAGTCTTTAAATTATGCCAAATCTTTCTGCCGCCCGCGAGCCACCCACCCAGTGAAGTCAAGTTTTTAAACTATGCCAAATCTTTCATTTCGACGCTCCGCTTAGAAATTAAGAAAGGAAAGAGTTTGGAAATTATGCCCGCGGGCGACCCACCCAGTGAAGTCGAGTATTTCGACGCTCCGCTCATTCACATTTTGATGACGAGGACTGAGACTCGTACAGTTTACCCCACCGAAAGCGGTGGTCTTTCAATGGTAAGAACAACACGTAATTATTTATGGGTGGTTTAAGAACATCAGAAAATAATATAGTGCCTTTAAAAGCACTTGAAAAATAAAACGGAATATGTACAGATGGTTATGTTTTATTTTTAACTTTGGATATACTAAGTATGCTTAATCATATTTAAACCAAAGCTTATCAATAGTTAAAAATATTATTTTTTGTTGTTATCATAATAACATAATGGTAGTATATAAAACTTTCAATAGTATTGATATAGATCACATTAAAATGTTTCTTATTTTTATTTAAATATTTGATATAAAAGGAAAATAAAAAATGCTTTATATATATTAAAGAATGTTAATTGGATGGAAGAGGCTCACTCTGAGGCTCCCTCTCTCATCTCCACGTTGTTGTTTTCGCCATCCACTCCTAATCCTTTCACTTCTCCTTTTCAGACTTCACTCTGAAATTCCTCACATTGCTCAACACATTCCCCACGACTCTCCTCTTCTCCCACTCCAGGATCCGCTGCTCTCCCCACCTCCATTGTTCCCCATGCTCAGCTTCACTTCCTTGTTCCTCTCACGCAACCCTTCTCCCCTTGTTCCTGATCCATCCTCCACCGACACCATCGTTCCCTTCATTGCTCTTCACATACAACATCCTTCCATCTCCTCCACGCAGCCTCTAATCCGCCCCATTTCTCTCTCTGCCACCCTTCACCACCTACACACCTCCCCGTCTCCCTACTCCACTCCACATCTCCCTTCACCTCCGTTTCGCTCTTCCCTCCATCCCCATGCACCTCCTGCTCGCGCGCACTCCCTCTACTGCTCCTCTTATGTTTTCCAATCTGCGTGTTCCCTCTTCTATTGTGCGCTGCTGTCAACCGCCACTGCATCAACCCTCCCTCATGCACTCGCCCCAACAGCCGCCAACCTCATGCCATCGCTCTGCCTCCACCTCCACGACTTGCAACAAAAGTAACCAAAACAATATATTATATTATAATATAATATAATATATTAATTCAAATATATTATAATATAATATATTTAATAAAAATCAAATATTATATATTATTATTATAATATTTTTTCTAAAACTTAAAAAAACAATAATAATATTAATTAATTAATTAATTAATATTTATTATTATTGCAAAAAAATATATATTCCACCCCTTTGTATACAAGGTCCAAGACCATGGCGAAACTAAAAGAGAAAATCGAAAAAATGGAGAAAGATATCAAGTCCTTCGTCGCTAACCAAAAAATCTTGAAGGAAGAGATGAAAAATAACAATATTGTGCTTAAAAAAGAAATCAAAGACAAAGTTTTTCTGGTACTAGAAAGAAGGCTGGATGAAAAATTTGACATCCTCAACGGAAAACAAAAATACTTGGATGAAAAAATGAGTACTATGACTCAAAACATAAACACCATAACACATAACTTGCGCACCATGATGCAAAACCATAATACATTAATGGAGGTGTTACAAAGACTAATTCCTAAGATAGACGACGTCAACATTTCAGACATGCTAGATGCCTCATTTCATGTTTCCACACAGGAAGCACTTGCCAAGAATCAAGAAGAATTGCAAAAAGAAATAAAGATTAACAATGTGACGCTTAAGAAAGAGATAGAAACAAAAGTACTGCCAAATATGGAGGCACAATTAAACAACAAAATAGACGTTATCAGTAAGATAGTAGAGAATAAAAAGGATAAAAATCACCGCCAACAATGAAGCAGTTCAAATATGTCACTTACATCATCCAGTAGTTCCGAGCCACCATCAAATCGTAAGGCAATAGACAATCAATATCATCCTTACATAGTGTACCCACCTAAGGAAAAAATAGAGTTGTCAAAATACAATGGAAGTGAAGACTAATGTGTTGCTTGGATAAAGAAGGCAGAAGAATACTTCGACATTTACAATATTCAATCTAACGAGGAGAAGGTGAAATTTGCGTCAATGCATATGGAAGGGTACGCCTATAATTGGTACTTATAGTGGAACATAGACAATTTTTCCTACACCTGGAACTTGTTCAAAAATGATTTTTTTATTAGGTTTCAAGGAATCAAAGAAGATGATTTTTTCAGTAAACTTACCAGATTACAATAGGTTGGAAGCGTTGAGAAATTCACACATTAGTGGGAATTCTTATCAACACGAGTATTTGGGTTGTCTCACAAGTAAAGACTCGAAACCTATTTAGGAGGTCTTAAACCATACCTCCAAAAAGAGTTAAAGTTGCATGACATACCTAACATAGTAGTAGCAAGACATAAAGCAAAAGCCGTAGAACGCAAATTGGAAGGAATAAAAACAAGAGGTGATAACCATTATCGAGAGACACAGTGTAGGTACTGTGAAGATACTTGGTCACCCGGCCATCAATGCCACAAACCTCAATCATATTCCTATGAAATGGAAAATAGGTTGAAGTCATCTAATAATTACTCTAATAATAGAAAAAAGAAGAAAAACATATGTCGTCAATGCAGTGATGACTGGACCCCAGGCCATAAATGTAGGAACAACCAGACAATACAGTGCATAATCATCAATGGAAAGGAAGTGCAAGTCTCTGCACAAGAAATCTTGTCTGATCCTAATACTGACACCGAATCTGAATGAAGGACGGCATTAAGAAAATAATCAAGATTTGAGGACAAAGCTTTCCTAAGGGGAAAGAAATGTTGTAAATATTTAATTAAGATTATTATTTATAAATTAATAGATTATTAGGTTACTAGTGAAAGGGTGTAACCCTTCACTTTGCTTTCTCAATCCCTATAAATGTGAGCTTATTGTAATTTTATAGTCAAATAATACATTATTCTTATTTTACTATTAAACATGAAAGTCAGATTCAACTATTAAGAGTCCAACCAGAGACGGTTGTACCAAGTGGTATGTCCAACCGAATATTGTTGTACCAAAAACCCTCTATAGAGTGTCATAACCGTAGATTAAATAGCTAGAACCACGAGGCTTCTTATCACGATTTCATTTTAATCAAGTGATTTTAAACAATGTTTTTATAATGACGACTGAAGAAAACCGTTTATATTACAGATTAAACTTAAGCAAATACAAAACAATAATCTAACTTAAAGATCAAAAGAATATAGTTACAACAAACTAAGAATCGAAACATGAGCTCAATTAAGAGAGTCTTCGGTTTTTACAGTTCTTGGAACTATTTTTCGACCAATAAAATCTGTATCCAGATCATAAATAAAATTTAAGATATAAATAAAAAAATTATAATCAAATTCCAGATGGCCGAGTGCCAATCTTTCAACTTAAATGTAAAAATACTCTACAATCTTCTTTTCAGAAAACATGATGGATTTTCTAGTCGCAAGGCAATTATCAAAACCAATATTTTAATGTTTAACTTATCTTAAAATCGTAAGGAGGATGAAAATCCCTTTTCTTCAAACTCCGAGCAGGGTAAACCCATGAGCTCTTCCAATCTGCTTGCATATTAAATTGAGGCATACATTTTTATGTATATTAGATCCATCATTCAGTGAATGGAGCCGCACCATTTTTGGGTACATGCACATAGGCATGGAAATGTTAGTTTGCTCGGAGGTATTTAAAACATGAATTTAGGATTAAAAAGGTATAGGAAAATATTTCTCAGCTTGAAATAGAGTAATGAATTACATAGGAGGAAGTAAACCCCGTCGCATGGCCCTTACGCTACCATCCATTTATTTTTAAACGTTTTAAGGATACCTGGGTAACTATTTCAACAAATCCCACAATGTAACTCTGCATAAATTAAGAATTTAACTGCGAGTAAAGGAAAATTTCTTTAAACCCTAAATCTTGTGTTTCCAATGAAATGCTTACCAAAATCTCTATTATTTTCTCTTCCATGCACAAACCAAAAACATAAGTTTTCTTCTTCCTCTATTTCCTGCAAAAGTTCAAAGAGAATAGTGTTTTCAAATTTTAAACAAACATGTTACCTTTCGTTTCTGCAAAACTCGCCTGACTAGGAAGCTCGTACATCAACGACTAAAGGAAAGTACACCTGCAGCTTTATACCTTAGCACAAATAAACTGGAATATCCAAGACTATGTAAAGGCTAAAACCTGTTCGAAATCGACTGATTAAAATATTGATAGCACAACGTAGTTGTTCGTTAATCGAGCATATCTCTAACAGTCATGCTTGGAGTCAAGTTAAAATTAAACAGAACACAACAACATGACAAAGAAATCTAGAACGAAACCATCAAGCAACCACAATAGGGAAATAGACAACATAAACCTCCACGACCGATAAACTGTACTAAACCCATCATAAAAACCCTAAAAGTTCTTTCAACACTGTGGATCGCGCGTGGTATAGATGTAGGGCCAAGATCTACCTTCCCTTTTACTAAAATCATTTTAAAGCATTCCTTCAACATTAAATTGTCCTGGCTGCGCTATCAACTTGCATGCCCTGGCTAAGTACAACGTTAGAAACTTCATTTAAATCCCATCTTAACTTGCAAGCTGTCATCCATCCTCATCGTCAGCTTTAAAGAACCCTTAGGCACATATCATAACCTTGGCATAGTATTGTAGCATAGCTTATTCCCATCAGTGGTGCAGGTGCTTTAGTAAGTTATATAATACATTGGTCTTGTTATTTAAATTCTAAAAGTAGAATTTAAATCTGACTGTGCTATAAAACTATAAATATGCAAAAATGTTAATTAGTTTTTCTTTTAGCCTTTTCTTTACTTTATAAACCTTTGTTACTAATTCAATTTTATTATGTACATGACTTTAGGAATCACAAGTATCTTTCTATAATGAAAATTATTATTATTTTATATACAATACCTCTATACACTGTCATAACCATAGGTTAAATAGATAGAACCAAGAGGCTTCTTATCACGGTTTCATTTACAATAATTATTTTTAATCAAGTGATTAAACAATGTATTTATAATGACAAATGAAGAAAACCCTTTATATTACGGATTAAACTTAAGCAAATCCAAACAATAATTTAACTTAAAGATAAAATAATACAGTTACAACAAACTAAGAATCGAAATAGGAGTTCAATTAAGAGAGTCTTCAGTTTTTACAGTTCTTGGAACTGGTTTCTGACCAACCAGTTCCGTATCCAAATCATAAATAACATTTAAGATATAAATAAAAAACTTTATAATCAAATTCTAGACGGTCGAGTGTTGATCTGTCAACTTAAATGTAAAAATACCCTACAATCTTCTTTTAAAAAACCACGATGGATTTTCCAGCCGCAAGGAAATTACCAGACCCAATGTTTTAATGTTTAAGTTTTCTTAAAATCGTAAGGAGGATAGAAATCTCTTTTCTTCAAACTCTGAGCAGGGTAAACCCAGGAGCTTTGCCAACTGGCTTACATATTAAATTGAGGCATACCTTGTTATGTAGATTAGATCCATCATTCAGTGAATGGAACTGTGTCATTTTTGGGTACAAGCACACATAAATGCAAATGTTAGTTTTCTCTGAGGTATTTAAAACATGAATTTAGGATTAAAAGGTATATAGGAAAATATTTATCACCTTGAAATAGAGTAATGGATTACATAGGAGGAAGTAAACCCCACCGGATGGCCCTTATGCTACCATCCATTCCTTTTAAATGTTTTTAAGGCTATCTAGGTAACCATTTCAACAAATCCCAATATGTAACTCTGCATAAATTAAGAATTTAACTGTTAGTAAAGGTCAAATTATTTAAACCCTAAATCTTGTGTTTCCAATGAAATGTTTACCTATGGATAAATCTAAGTCCCTAATGGCAACGCCAGAGATACTCTCGACTCATCAATCAATCGAGTAACTACTCCTTTGGTCCTCTTTGCCTCACATGTCAAAACAAAGAATTATTATTATTTCCTACAATGTGAAATCAAACTAATATGTTTTGATAAAACATACTTGGGCAGAGAGTTATACCTTCAACGAACACTCAAAGGGCCAAGGGTTTTCTCCTCCAAACTCTCCATTATTTTTCTCTCCCCTGCACAAAACAAAAACATAAGGTTCATTATTCCTTTGTTTCCTGCAAAAGTGCAAATAGATTAGAGTTTTCAAGTCTTAAACAAAATGATTACCTTTCCTTTCTGCAAAACTCATCATCTTAGGAATCTCCTGCATCAAAGGCTGAAGGATAGTACACCTGGAGTTTTACACCTTACCACACAGAAGATGAAATAGATAATACTACGTAAAGGCTAAAACTCAACCCAAACTAGCTGATAAAAATACTTATAGCACAACGTAGTTGTTCGTTAACCGAGCAGATATCTAGCAGTCATGTCTGGAGGCAATTTAAAAGTAAATAGAGCACAAGAACGCGATAAAGAAATCCAGAACTAAACCATCAAGTAACCACCAGAGTGAAACATAGAACAAAAACCTCCATGATCGATTAACTGTACTGAACCCAACATAGAAAAAAGCTAATTTAGTTCTTTCAACACTGTGGATTGTGCACAGTAATGATGTAGGGCCAGGATCTACCTTCCCTTTTATGAAAATCATTTTAAAACATGCCTTCAACATTAAATTGGCATGGTTGCACTATCACCTCACACGCCATGGCTTAGTACAATGTTAGAAACATCATTTAAATCTCATCTTAACTCACAAGTTATAATCCATCCTCGTCGCCAGCTTTAAAGAACCCTTAGGCACATATCATAACCTTGGCATAGTATTGTAACATAGCTTACGCCTTGTAACCCTTGTGAATCCATTAAGTTGCATAACATACTTTAGCCTAAAGTGTTTAAACATAATACTTTAACCTAGGGAATTTCATCATAATACCTTAGCATAAGTTATTGTGACATAGTACTTTAGCACAGGGTGTTGCAACATAGTACTTGAGCATAAGGTGTTGCATCATAGTACTTGAGCATAAGGTGTTACGGCATAGTCTTTGCAAAGAAACATATTGTAACATTAACATACCACCTTGTCGTAAAGTGATGATTCTAGAAGTGTCATAGTTGGATTTATTGCCGGAGGGACCACAAGTCTTGTCTTCGTATAGACAAGAACTTAAATTATAATTGTAACACACC
This sequence comes from Pseudotsuga menziesii, assembly GCA_001517045.1. Taxonomy (NCBI): domain Eukaryota; kingdom Viridiplantae; phylum Streptophyta; class Pinopsida; order Pinales; family Pinaceae; genus Pseudotsuga; species Pseudotsuga menziesii. The sequence continues at coordinate 14,087 of LPNX010831872.1, forward strand.
TCAAAATCGTAAATAATTTTTTTTACATGCATTGTTTTTACCTGTCTTTTGCTAGCATATTACTCATGTTCTAACTTATGTGGATTATTAATATCTTCATCATCTTTGTTATGTTAGGTTCTGTTGGTTGAGGCAATGGCTAGTTCCTTTCGAAACATTCAACCATGCCCATACAGGTGATGGTCTCAGTTTACTTGCTTTTAAATTGATTAATTTTACTAGGGCCTTACTTGCCCTAAGGCTTGGGAGACTATCCATAGTCTTGACCCCAACCCTTATGTAATAAGTTTATCAAGTGTGAAATAAAGGCCTTAGGCCTTACCATATCCTAAGCTATGGTATGTTCATGATCCTCCCCTTAAGCACAATGGCTTTGGATTTGTCATGGTATATGGTATTAACCATTGTATAAACCTTCGTTATAATAATATAAGTTTATCTTTTATGATGCAATGGTTTTTGTTTGGCATATCTTATAACATGGTTTGCGATGTTAAGGGTTCTTGGAATAAACGAAAGGTTTGGTATGATATATTTATGCTATGGTTCAAACTATATAACACATGATTTGAACCTTGATGTTATAACACGCATGCAATGATTTCGGGCCATGATTGCTCTGGACGCGGGTTCAAAGTGGTACTTGGTTGACTTTAAACATTGTCCTGGCTTCGAGTTGTTAGTGCAACCAGGATCTTGAGCTGACTCGAGAAGTAATATCGGCCCTACACCTTTATGCTAGTATTTTAAAGGTTTTTACAGGGTTATAACATGTTTTTGGATTGTCAGAACCCTTGTTATTGTATTGGTTGTTTTGGTTTTGAGTCGGCAAGATCCAAAGCTCTACTTCTATGGGAATGGTTGTGACAAAAGGGTTTATGGTTTGATGTTGCGTTAATGGACTTGTTCTTTTTAACCTTTCCGAGGTACTCTGGATCCTATGGCTTCCTAAACGGCCTGCACTTCCTTTCTGGTGCTTCAACGCGGCTTGTCATTTCTTTGGCCATACAAACTTCCCGCTAACATGTAAGAAGACATTTGAAGAAAAGTATTTGTAATTTACTTGATAATAAAATCCATGTTTATGAAGTTTACTGATGTTATGGTTTTATGGTTAGAGGAAGAGGAGGGATAAGGGTACTCTGAAGGAACTGACCCCTAGCCCTCTCTGCAATACACAAAGGTAAGGGTTTAATCATTCTCCCTCTTTTAGTTTTGTTAATAACATTTTGATTCTAACTGTAACCTAAAATGTTTGCAGGTTGAAGGCGTTGGAGAGGAAGACGACATGGTCACCTCCTCCCAGGCCTGCGTTTTTAAACGCCCAAGTATGCTTAAGTTTCTTTTTTATGAATCAGCCTTCTACTATGAACAATCATCCTCAAAATAATGACTGGTCTAAACAATGTTTGTAGGGAATGTCGGTACTAGCATGGGACGAGAGTGGGAAACACACCAGTTTGTTAAGATAAGTCCACCCTTTATTTAACAATGTTGTATACTAAAAATCCTTGGGGTTTACGTGACAGAGTCTCTTGCAGCCACTTGCTTCAGCAATGTTTAGTTTTTTCATGCACTATATTTTTTTTTAAAGAAAATAATGCGGAAGCCATCCGAGATGGGATTACAACCAATGCTGTGTATGTGATATTGATTAATATAAGCGATGACCCAGCCTAGGGTGTGTGCTATTTTCTGTTAAGACTTTTGTTTTTAATTTAATCTTGTATATTTTTTGTTTGAATTGAATGGCTTCCATCCTTCTATGGCATTACGGCCATGAACACAGTGGTTAATTCAATACTGCAATGTTTCCTTTGTCTGTAAATATCGTGAAGTATGAAGTAGATGGTTTATTCATTGTATTATGTGATTAACCTTAGCATAAACATTGGTAGCCAATAAATGGACTTACAGACATTTCTTTGTTTACTTAGTGTTTGTTTTGGTTATTACGACCCATAGGGTTTGTGATTACCTATGAAGTAAATGCAATATTTTGTTAAGGCTCGATTGCCATCAACGATGGGCTTTAATGTCGTTCCTTGGGAAACACAGATTTTCTTAGTGATTTGGTTTTGATATGGAAATTGCAACTGGAACAACTAGCGTATGTTCTTACGATTGTGTTGTGGGTTACTTATATATTTTAAGTTTATTAAACTTCTAGATTCGTGAAGGATTTCAATAGATTGGTTAAGTCTTAGTTGTAACTATCCTGTAGGCGACTGTTTGTATAGCCTCCATGCTGTAAAGGAATACTCGATAATTGTAATCGATTGTGATTCTTAGTTTGTGGATCCTTAAAGGATCGGTTCATAATTTACTTAAGTTTAATTCGAAGATGATTATTTTTTTTGGATCCTCAATCCGATTATAACTGTTTACTTGGATCCATAAGTATTGTTTATCTATTACACTATATTCATTTTGTATGGGTTTAACATATGGGTTTATTTGTGTAAGTTTTGTTTTAAACGAATATATGATAGCTCTGTATTTGTAAATTTATTTATAATAGGTCTACTCCATACATTAATAAAACCTTATACTTTTATACTAAATTAATTCTAGATAAGCAAAGAACTAGGTTATATATTGTATATATTGTGACCGTATAAGCATATAATTTCGGTGCCTTAAAGATTGAAAAATATGATATAATTATAAAGGGAAAAAGTGTAGAGATACATTAACTAAATCTGTCACATAGGGAAGAATTAGGTATAAATCGATCACATATTCATTAAGCACAAATTTTGATTTTCAATATATAACCAATAAAAAGAAAGAAAATCCTAACTCGGGTATGGATGCTTGATCTAAGAACTTTCCTAATTACCATTTAACATGTATAATCCAACATAAATGAATAAAAACTAATAGATGAATGTAGGCTAATCTATGCATAGCAGGTTTTACATTAATCATTCACATCTAGAATAAAACATTCTACTGTAGATTTAAAACATAGAATAATAACCTGGCACCAATGCTGGGAAAACAAAAGTGGAAAAGTTGTTCCTCTCAACCAACTCCCAGAGCAGCCAAGTTACATGCTCCAAAACCCCCGAGCATGTTTGTTGAACCACAAGAGAAAATTCCTTCAATGCGTTATCTCTTGCATTGTCATATTTAATTCCCGTCCAATGCTAGCCTCCTGCTTGCTTATGGACATACTATTATATAGTATTTTTCCTGGGACTTGGTCATTTATGAGCCTCCTGCTCTTTAGCGCTCAACTAGGAGTTGTGACCTGATTTTTGGGGATGTTGCCTCTTGCATATTGAGTTCTTACTGAGTGGCTTCAACCACTTGTCTTTTCCTCTTGTGGGTTAGCAAACACTCTTCAACAACTATTTCCACGTTTATCCCCTCTTCAATATTATATTAATAAATATAATTCATTACAAATGTTCTATTTTTGACCTTTTGTCAAAAATAATAAATAAAGTATTTTTTAGCCAAAATTAACAATAAATTATTAATTTCAAGTGCATTACAATAATTATTTATGAAGAATGATAGAACTGAACTTATCACTAATAAAAAGCTCTACAACATTTAAATAAAATAATGGTGTTTTTTTTGGGTTCGTGAGAAACATTTTCCTCTGTTATAACATTTGTTAAGTGGTTAGATATAATTGTTTTAAGATGATATAGTTTCTTGTTGTTATTGTTAAAAAAAATTATTAAATTTAATTAAATAGAAAAAAATATAATAAGATTTTAAGATAATAAAAATTCTAATATGAAATAAAATTAATATAAATTTTAATAAAAGTATATAGATTAAATTAAAAATTAATTAAAAAACTATTAATCTATTAAGCATTTCATTAATCGTCATTTACATTATAGATTTTTTTTCAATCGAATTTTCTTTTAATGAAATATTTATTAAATCTTTTTTGTTTTAACTATTTTATAAAAAATAAATATATTTTATATTAAAAATGCCTAATATCAAATCCTTAAAATAAATTCATTCTAATTAAAAAATGAGTTTTATATATATATATATATATAAATATAATTCTTAATATATAACCAAATATTTAAATTTTACATTTTTTTAACAAAATCAAAATATTAACTAATTGAGATATTTTAAAAGTTGAAATATTTATTTTATATTTAAAATAAAATTTATATTTTTTTGAAAAATGACTTAAAAGTTTCCTTATAATAAAAATTGTAAAATATTAAAATATAATTTATTACTTTGGTGATTAGGAAGAATGACTTATTATCTTCTGCACCCAAAGTTCACAACAAGTGTTGCACTCTCTACCCATTCCATCACCATTATAACTATTAGAAGAGATAATGCTTTCTTTGTTTGGTTGTACAAATTCCACCGAGACTATTCTTTGAGCACACTAAAGTCAACTCAATACAGACATCTCACAAGCTTAGTAGAAGGTCGTGATAGAGATAAGCTGTGGCAAAATTTCTCAAAAACTTTATTGAGACTTTAATCGTGGGGTAACAATTCATATGCCGTGTGGGTTGGCAACTCTCATTTGAAAAATATTTGAATGATAAAATATTAAAATAATTGAATTTTATTTATTTATATATATAAAAAAAATTTAAATTTTTTAATGTAATTATTAATATATAATCAAACATTCTAAATTTAAAAATTTTAACAAAACAAAATATTAATTAATTAAAATATTTATTTTTATATTTAAAATATTTTTTTTAAATTTTAACTTTATAACTAAAAATTGAAGGAGGAATAACTTGATATCCTCTCTACCCAAAGTTTAAGATATGATGCTCTTGTTTAACCCCATATAATGATTGAATGGAGTATATAATCTAATCATACTTTGATTCTCTTAAATAACCGATGTCATAATTTCTACACATTCCATCACCATTCTGACAATTAGAAGAGATAAAGCTTTCTTTGTTTGGTTGTACAAATTCCACCCAGGCCATTCGTTAAGCATAGTAAAGTCAAGTCAATGCTCACATCTCATAGGCTTGGGAGAATGTCGTGACATAGATAACTCGTGGGGAAATTTATCAAAAACGTTATTGAGACTTACTCATGTGGAAGCAAGTCATTCCTACAATGTTATCCTAGGTCGTGTGGGTTGGCATCTCTGGCTGGGAAAATATTTGAATGATAAAGCTTCCCTGGCTGGGAAAATATTTAGTGGGTTTCTGTGGCTGGAAAAGATAAAGCTTAAGCTTTCTCTGTTTGGTAGGCCCCAGTAAACTCAACTCAAGTCAATACGAATAGATGAAATACTTTGGAGGGCGTTAGAATCTGAGGAGGTCAAGTCAAAACCAACATATGAAAAGCTCGGGAGTAGGGTTGGGATTTTATTTCATTTTCTGTTTTGAGTTAAAAAATTTATTGAACTTAAAATTCGTTTCTTAATAAAATTTTATTAAAAATTTAAACAATCATAATATTATTTTTTATTATATACTTAAAAGAATCTAACAAAATTAAAATGGCACAAATAATATCCACTAGCATTATGCAATTTATGCTCATGTTTCTGTTGATCCTGATTCGGTTGATATCTCCTCTAGTAGGAGACCTAATGTTTCAGTGAAAAATCCAAAGAAACGGGGAAATGCTCTTCCCAACCCCCCCCCCCCCCTTATGATGAAACAGAGGAAATTGCCTCTGTTTTCCTAAACCTTCAAATTTCTTTCCTTTTTGACAAAGGCCTCCCAAAGGCTGTGGGTTCCTTATCCTTCGATTCTTCCCAGGCTCTTAAAGATTCAATAGCCCCCTCCTCAGTGCCCAAATGATCCTTGTGTCCTTTAATATTCATGATTTAGGCAGCAGACCCAAAAGAGCTTCCCTTAAGTGTTTTTTAGATAGGACTAAGCCGTGTGTTTTATTGCTTCAAGAGATTATGACAGATGGGGTCTCAACGTGTGATTACTTTCTGAAAATGATGTTGACTTGGCGCGTTTCAGATTGGGACTCTTGTGGAATGTCGGGGGTTACGTTGGTGGCATGGAACCCTAGGTGTAAATCTTCAAAGCCTATTTGTCCAACGTGGGTATTTTGGTGGAAGGTCAATTACTAGGTTATGCGAAGGTTATCGGAGTTCTTAATATGTATGCTCCCTATAGCAACAGATTCGAGTATTGGGAAATTGTTTTTGAATATGGCATCATGGATGATGGATCTCTCATAGTGGCAAGGGATTTTAACCTTACTTTATCCCAGGATGAAGTCTGGGGGATTGGAAAGATTGATGATCCCATTGCAATGTTTTTTAAGACCAAGATGAAAGAGAAGAATCTAATTGATATAGTGTTGAATGTGATGTGCCCTACCCGGTCAAACGAAAGATGTGGAGCTGTGGCGTTGGTGAAGTGGTTGGATTGATTCCTCATATTTGAGGATCTTTGTGATTTTTTTGGAAATTATAGAACGTGGTCCCATTCGTTGGGATTTTCAGACCATAAGATGATTCTCATACAAAATGACTTTGACAAGAGTAGGGTTAAATACCCTTTCAAATTTAATCCTATTTGTCTTGAGGATAAAATTTTCTGTGACTTTGTTAGAGAAAAGTGGTCTTCATGGTCGGCCCTTAACTTTTCATCAAAACTTTATGGGATGATTGAAAAGTTGAAAAAAATGAAGTTTGAAGTCCAAATATGAGAAAATTTGAGAAAGGCTAAAGACCGTAAGAAGCTGGAAGAAATAGAAGCTGAAATTCAGTCTCTCTCTGGAGTGGTGGATGAGTTTTATTTCTCTTTTGACAGGAAGAAGAGACTTTGTGAGCTAGAAGCCAACTGTGGTATTTTGCTTAAACAAAGGGATGAAACTCTATGTCAGAAAAGTAGAGCGATTTTGCTAAAATCAGGGGACAATAACTCGAAGTGTTTCCATAGATTTGCAAACCAGTGAAGGATTACTAATATAGTTTGGGTGATTAATTATGATGATGGTGAAGTTTTCTCTAATTAGTCTTCTATCCAAAAGGTTGTTGTTGATCATTTTAATGCTCAATTCGATCACCCTGTGGTATAAATATCTTAGAATAGCTTTCAACTCTGCAGAATTTTCCTCATATGTTTATTGAAAAAACTATGTAGCTATTGATAAACTAGTGACTATTGACAAGGTTGCTCATACTTTGTCTTTGTTCGGGCAGGACAAGGGTCCTGGTCCCGACGGTCTGACCATATAATTCTTCACGCATTTTTTTGATGTTTTTGGCTAGGAAATCATAGTGGCGATGGAAGAGGCTAGGTCCCAAAGAAAATCAATGAGTCCTTGAACTCTACGTTCCTCAATCTAATCCCTTAGAAGGATCTTCCAAAGTCCTTCAACGAATCTCGGCCAATATATTTATGCAACGCGCTTTACAAACTTATCGCTAAATTAATCGCTGAAAGGATGAAGTCGTTTCTGGGAAAGCTTATTTCCGTTGAACAATTTTCTTTCTTACCAGACAGATAAACCACAAATGCAGCAGAGGTGGCCCAAGAATGTCTACATTCTGCCAAAGCATGTAAAAATATAGCTTTCTTTCTAAAATTGGACCTAATGAAGTCCTACGATCGTGTGGATTGGTCTTATCTCAAACTGATTCTGGTGCAAATCGGATTGTCCTCTAACTTGGTCAAATGGACTATGAGTGTTGTCTTTTCGGTTCAGTGAGGTGTTGGTCAATGTTGTGCCTTATGAAATCTTTAAGGGTTACAGAGGTTTTAGGAAAGGTTGTCCACTCTCGCCTTACCTGTTCATTTTAGCTATTGAAGGGCTTATGCTCCTTATCAGTTAGGAAAAATATCAAAATCATTTCTTGGGGTTTAATGTGGCAAGAGGGTTATCTGTCACCCATATTCTATTTTTCGACTATGTGATCATTATCTCAGTGGTTTATTGGAATAATGGAAATTTCTATAGTCTTTATTATTATGCTTCTGTAAAGCTTCTGGTCTAGAGGTAAGCTCAAAAAAAAACTTTCTCCAATACTCTTGTATGGATTCGGTATTAAAAGACTGGTTGTTCAATTTATTCCCCTTTAATTCTGGTCCTATTGAGGAAGGATTTAAATATTTGGGCTTTGTCATTAAGCCAAATGGTTATGGACCAAATGATTGGGAGTGGATGATGAAGCGCGTTTCTAGGAAGATTAACAGTTGGGCATTCCGTTACTTATCTCTTGGAGGAAGAATGGTTTTGATTGACTTAGTTTTACAAGGGATTCATGTGTATTGGATGACTTTATTCTCTATTCCAGCTTCGATATTTTCAAGAATGAGAGAAAAACTCTTCCATTTTCTATGGTTGGGATCTTCGGAGACTAGGAAATTTCACCTAGTTGCATGGGATAAATTATGTATCCCTCGTGATACATGTGGTTGGGGCTTTAAACACCTAAGACACTTCAATACTTCCCTGTGCACCAAATTGATGTGGAGATGTTTGCTTGGAAGAGGTTTATGGGGAAATATGATAAAGGAAAAATATTTCAAAGGGATGGATTCAATCTTTTGGATCCAAAATCGATCTGGTGTAAAGTCAGGTGTTTCAACCATTTGGAAAAGTATGGTAAGAAGTATTCCTTTTATATTAAATACTCTAAGATCCCGGTTTAAGAAGTATTCCTTTTATATCAAATACTCTAAGAAGTATTTTTGTGTTGAAGAACATTCAAAGAGATTCCGGTTTAAATTATTGGGCCGATTCTTTGGAGTTGGGTTTGACAGGTAGGTTTGTCGAAGAATGGGATCGTTACATTTCACCCCTGAACCATGGAAATATCACTCGTTTTTATTCTGTCAGCAAGCTGGTTTGGTCTTTCAATCCTAGAGATTGTAAAGTGACATCCAAGCTAGCATATCGCTCTATTATTTCTATGCATTCATCAGACGTGTCTTAATGGTGGTTGACTTGTTTGTGGAAAGGAGAGATGCCTTTTAAAGTCAAGCTCTTTATGTGGTTGGTTCTGAACAATAAAATTATGACTTGGGAGACGTTGTAGAATAGGTGATAAAAGGATGGTTAAAAGTGGGTAGGGGCACTAACACTCGAGTGGAATTAATTGGCCTCTGGAGCAGACTCTTTATCGCAAAATGATGATGGATTGAAAAAAATCAATGTATTGGGTGACTCTCAAGTGATAATAGATTGGGTAATGGAAAAATCTCAAGTATTGTCCTTGGAATTATTCCATTGGTTGAATGACTCCAGAAGAATGATGAACGAGTTCAATAGCTTATCCTTCAACCATATTTTCTATGAGATGAATTCTGAATCTAATGCTCTTTCTAAAACAACTCTGGGTGATATGGATGGAAGCATCTACCTTTCTATTTGCATGGATGGTATTTGTGAGCGCACTGATACTATGGTATTTTCTAGATAAGTTTTTCTGGTTGAAAATTTTGTAATGGTCATGCACCGATCTCTTTTTGTTTATATGATCATCAAGCTTGTATCAGTTGGTTGATAGGCCCATTCAAGAGATAGGGTATTCTGTTTTGAATTTTATGCAGTTCTTCTCAGTTATGATGAGTGTTTTTTTGGCACTTTGTTGTTGGTTTCTTTGTACCTGAGTTATCAGTATTTGCTGATACAACTTTTATTATAACAAAAATTTGTTGTTTTATTCCTGAAAAAAAAAACATTATGAAATTTACCACAACAATATAGAATATGCCGAATTTTACAACATCCAATATACCTAACACCAAATTAATAACTACGGTAAAAATGCCCCCGACCAACAAAATGCCCTCAGATTCCACCACTGCTTAAGAGGTCATTACACCTCGTTTTCTTTCTCCAACTTACAACACGATGATTATTGCAAGAAAGTTCTTCCCAAGCTAGGATCCCTTGCTGCAAAAGATAAATTTGTCTTTGTTTAGTTGGACCCAGTAAGGTCAAGTCAATGCGAACAGATAAAAATCTTGGGATGTCAAGGAGCTCATGACTTTGAGCATATAGTCAAAATGATCGAGACTTTGGAGAACTTTCACTGATATACCCCAATCGAGTCAAGTAAGATGCCCGCTCACTATTTCTCTGCAATTGTTGGACAAATTTCTAGTCAAGTTAGTCGGTTGCGCACATATTTCTTCTCTTGTATGTATTCTCTACAATTGACAGGAAACTTCCCAACTTCTCCAAAATAGTTTGTATGAAAGATGTGTGCTCTCTTTTGATCTCACAAGTTTCCAAAGATGTTGGAGAGCAATTGTCTCGAGGTTTGATATTTGAAGCCAACTCAATTCCACGTTTTCGTTATCTTCTTCAAAATTAGACAATATTTTTTTTAATTTTCTTATTATTTTGAAATCAAAATTTCAAAATTTTCATTATTAAAATTTATTTAAAAACAAAATATTCAAAATTTTATTAAAAACTATAAACTATATTATATATTTGATATAATATACTTTATATAAAACTCTTCTTCAACATACATCTAAAATACTATATTTTAGATAAAACTCTTTTTCAACCTACATTTTCCCAAAAAGAAAATGAACAACATCATACTTCATATAATAACATTTAATATGCATAAAGGTTATTAATCATCTTAAAAAAATGGCATTAATTTTTTTGAGTAAAATTGCAAATCATAATAAAAATATTAAAAAAATGAACTCCACTACAAATAAAATTACAACTTCTAAACATAAAGAAGAGGAAAAATTGCAAATCATAATGAAAATATTGAAAAAGAGAAACTCCATTTCATATGAAATTACAACTTCTAAACATAAAGAAGACGCATTTTCTTACCACAAAATTGCAAGTCATAATGAATATATTTTCAGAAGTAAATACCACCAATATTCTTGCGATGGTTATGAAAATATTTTCAAAGTAAATACCACCTATATTTTTAGATGGTCATGAATTTACCTTATCCCACTTTTGAAGGATGTTGGGGTGTGACAACATTGATTATTGTGATTGGGATAAAGTTTGATGATAAAAACATAATATTAAAAAGTTTATTTAAAAGTTTTTTTTAAGAAATGAAAGAAAAAAAAATTATTATTTAAGAAATGAAATGAAAGTTACATAATACCTGTTAAGATGGCACGCCTCTCATAATTATAAAAAATATTCCCCTAAATTATTTAACACATCTAAAACCTTCAATGCACTCCATTATAACATATAATATACATTCAGAAATACATAAGTCGATTGGTCTAGAATAGAATTGATTTGTAATGGACTCATCATTAAAATCAACAAGACAATAAAATACTAAAAATGATTTACAACAAAATCACAAACATAATGTGAATAATTAGTATGTATAGAGAATCTAAACAATAGGAAAAGATCTCATATTAACCATTCTTATTCCTTGAAATTTAGCAAAATGAATAAGATCCCATATTAACCATTCTCCTCCCTTAAATTTAGCAAAATGGATGATACCCTCCATAAGCTCAATAGCCAACTTGTAGAGATGGTCTCCTAGAGTGTTTTAATATTGTCAATAAATAACTTGAATAGTAAAAGTTCATGTAATTTTTATAAAAATTACATATTAACAACATTAAAATGTTCAAAGTTACTTATTTTAAATATTTTTTATAAAAGTTATTTATTAATTAATGTTTTAAGTGTTTTTAATGTTGAATTATTTTTTAAGGGTTTATTAATATTAAGTTCATTTATTTAATCAATAGTTATGATTTTTAAGTGATTGAACATATATGAGATTAACTAATAATGTGTGTAAAATTTATTTCAAAAAACCATTAAAATATATAAATATCATGAATGTACAACATTTCCTCATATAAAACTTTGTAAAATCATAAAGTATCTTCACAATCTTTGGGGCCATAGCTAGATTTTCCATTTTTTTAATAATTTGAGAATATTTGTTTTACAAAAAAAATTAGGTTTCATTAAGTTTCTCAACATACTATTGTATATTAAACATTTTGTTCTTTTGGGTGGAGTATAGTACAAGAAGTGAGGCGCTTAATGAGGGATTCCCATGTACCTTCAAATGAAATCTGATTGAACCAATTAAACTCCCAATCCAAAATCCATGTTTCATTTAAGCTAAGATGTCTATTGTCATTATGCAATAGGGACTTAATCGCATCATAGGTAAGTTAAGAAAGGGACATGTTAATCAAGAAATATACATAACATCTTGACTACATACTCTTGCACATAAATTTTTTACAGTTGAATTCAGTATACCATTTAGGATGGAGCATCTTAACAAAAAAAGATAGATAACATTTGACTATATACTTATACATATAATTGTTTACAATTGAATTCAATATACCATTCTACATGAGCTCTATCTCATAATTTTGAATACACAAATCCTTGTAAACATCTATGGAATGAAATTATGTAATGCTCATGTGATTTTAACTGAGCTTGCAATATCAAACAGAAGATAACCCCTATAGAGTCTATGTAGGCATGCCCAAGTAAAATATACAAATAGAAACAAAGAAGTTTTGGTCTTTTAATTTACAAGTGATTTAGAACTATTAGACGTTTGGACAAATTAAGTTTCACAATATATTGAGGTATATTATAGCTTTATTCTTTTAGTAGGATTATAGTATTGGAAGAGAGGGAAGTAATGGGGGACTTTCATATATCTTTTCCAAAGTTTTTTATCGAGGAAGTGGAGATCCATGTGATAAAAAAAGCATCAAGAACAACAAATGGTATACAAAGAAAGTCCTTGGATTTCGAGAAATACCATTTATATTTTGAACATTTTCTATAGTTTCTTATGCCTTCGAATCCTGAAAGTATATTTATGCAAGAAGAACCATTTTGGATGCAATTCCTCGGGAGTGAATTGCACCAAAACATAAGCCATAAAAATGACAAGTATACATTGAGAGAAAGTATTATTAATAGACATATTAGAAGTGATCTCTCATATACTAGTGCTACTCTTTCATCTATAATATGTTGCATTGAAAAATTGACATATTCTAAATACACATACATGATAAATTCTATAATAATTTTACAAGATACCCACAAAGATGTTCTCATTTTCAACCTGAAATCTACATACACAATTGTGAGATCGTACAAAAACAAAAAAAAAAGGAAAAAGAAAAACATAAGTGTGATCAATATGAATTTATTGTAAAATTGTCATCAATCCAATTGATTTTAAACAAACATTTGTGCACTTCCCCATGCTTACAATATATCAATCTATTCATTCATAGATTGTTATTCAAAAATCAAGTCAATGTGGAGAAAAAAGGCTAAAGGATATACCTTCTAAAAAAAATATCCCAAACTTTACATTTCCCAAAGCTTGTAAAGAAAAACCTTAATTGTTCCATTGTGAATGTAAGATAAGATCAAGTAAAAAAACTACTAATTTCTATCTATGGGCAAGTTAAATGGTATCTATACGATATTGTTGGCAAAGTCCTCCCATTAGCATCAACCATTTCAAAAATTAGGGAAACATAGAGAGGCTACTAATTAAGTGAGTGCAACAATTTGTGAACTATTGAGAAAAACAAATATCATAAATGTTTTGTATTCAAGTTCAAGGAAAAATCAAGTCATTTAAAACCAATATATTCAAGTAATATTTTTCTTCACTTTGAATACAACAACAATCCTAATATTCTTTATATCCATTCTAGTAATAATGATATGGAAAAATGATTCAATTCTCATAAACTTTGCTTTAAAGAATCAAAGCCTATATATAATAAACAAACTTCTACATATAGCTTCACGAGCATTCACCTAGAATCAACAATATTTTACATATAACTTAATAAACAATCATATATAACAATAACATTGAACATATATTGCAACATATATTAACTAAATAAAGAATCCAACTTATATATTTATTGCATGTTATTCCCTTGGCTACTTTGTAATAAAAAGGATGGAATCATGTACTCTTTTCAAATTCCTCCCTAAGTTCATGAACCAAAAAAGGTTTATAATGAAATATCCCTTTCAAGCTAATATATTTAAAAAAATTTAATTAGAGTTATTTTAATATAATTTTTTTATTAATCTATATTAATAAATGAAAGTAATACACTTTTATATTTATATTATTATTTTTTAAATATTAAAAAAATATTTTTAAAATTAAAAAATATAATACACAAAATCTATATAGACATACATAGACGTGTATCTAAATAAAATCCTAAAGTTGAATTTGTTTTAGAATATTAACTTATCAATTTTACTAATTTATAATAAACCAAATTTATAATAAATTAAAGTTATAGATTTTTATAAAATATATATTTACATAAATATAATGGAAAGTAACACAACGCTATCTTAGACTTACAGCGTTGGATTGGATGGATGGAAGGGAAGGCTTCAAGTAGAGCATTTTGACACGGGCGTTCAACAGAGCAGAGCAGAGCAGAGCAGAGCCTTCACAGGTGGGCTTCAAATAGATACAGCAAGCATTAACCTGCGTTTCAGAACCAACACTTCCTTACAGATTCTTACTTCGGGGGTACACTAGGACTACTACCCTATTGGGTTGTACGTACGGAACATAGGTTCCTACCTGCATCACACTTACCGATACAGAAACAGAAGAGTTACTCAACTTGGTAAAAATATGGATAAATTGTATTTACTTTTTTAAAATATCAACTTTTCAATTATATTAATTTATTGCATTGAGAGTAGCGATGTGCTTACAACTCAGTATGGGGGAGATGCAAATATTTTTTTTAGTCGGCTCATAAGATACAAAAAAAAACCGACTAAAAAATAATTAAAAAAATACGTATCTGATGTAAGACCAAATAAAATGTCATTAAAAAAATAAAACCCCAAGAAATTGGATGCCTCACAATGCTTGATATATCCACCTTTAGGATGGATCTATGTTGATAATAAACCGAAATTATATATTTTTATAGAATATATATCTACATAAATATAATGCAATATAACACAATACTTTAAAAAATATATAAAATGCATTCACTTTTGCAAATTATCTGGTTTATATTTAAAAATTAAAAATTCCACGTTAAAATTAAGAAAAAAATGCTTTATTGTCCCTTTGATTCTAAAGTGTGTGTAGAATTACATTACAATCAACCAAGTGTAACCAAGTGTAGAGATGCTAATTTAATGGTAACCAAGTGTACCTGCATCAATATTTTCAAAGGTTTTTTCTTGTTAATGAATATCTTACAAATTCATAATATCATACTGAGTTAAATGATTAGGTATTAACAAAAAAAACATTTAGTGAATGAAGGGAAAAACTATTAGTCTTGATGTAAAGTGGTTGACATTGTGACGGTGAGCCTAATCAAATTTGATTACCATAACCACATCTTTGAGAGTTGAATCCTCGGGAATCCTCAAGTTATCTCTAACTATGATGGTGGTTAACATCTTTGGAAGGAGATCACTATTTACTATGTAGTAGAGTTTTAAATTGTACATGACATAATATGTACATAATTGGATCTAAGTTATTTTACATCCAATTATGTACACACCACCCCACACAACATTTAATCATGCATAATAGGGTGGATAGTGCTCACCCATTTGGAATGATTCCTACACTATCATTCTTCCACATGTCTAATCGTGATAAGCATACTCTTTGATAAACTTTGGGCTCTCTTTTCTATTCCCATATATCTATGTTGAATGTGTGCTTCACTCACGCTTCACTGTGGATCCCGAAAAAAATTCATTGTTAATACTCATCATCATTCATAAATGTGAAGCAACAAATTCCCAAAAACAACATGAAAGGAGCACAAAGAGACCATAAAGAGTAAAAATTCCTTAATAATGAATACCATAGATGAATAGCAAGGCTCTTCAAGGGGGAAACCTCCTTACACAATGTACTAAGTACATAAGACAAGACAAGACGAGATGATTCAAGTGAAAATGTCTCCTTCATATATATAGGAGACAAAGAAGTGTGGAAATTGAACCCAGTGATAGAACAATTTTACTCACAACAATTATCAATTGATCATGCAAAATCACTCACAAAAGAGACTGAAAATGGAGCTGAACACTAAACTGTATTAACTCAGTGTACAATAGCCAACCCTGTAACATAATAGGTTGCTGCATTAAATAATTACATAAGGGATTCGAATGCATGAGGAGGCAATTCGAATCTAGTCAAAAGCAGGATTACTAAAATTAAGCAATTCCCCTAGGGAACCCTCATTTATGGCCTTTTGGTCACTTGGGGCACTCCCACTCCTTAAAACATGGATTTGGGTTGACTAGGGGCGCCCATGCATTGTATTTGGGTGTTTTTGGCCCTTTTTTGACCGCCTAGAGCCACTCCCACTCCACCATGCACACCAACACACCTTTTCCACTTTCATTTATGAACACCCATGCCTTCCCAACATTTATATGAGGATTCGTGACCGTTTGAGGGGGTTTGGGAGCTTATTGGTCCACCTAGGGGGGCTTTGAGGTCTAATGTAAGCCTACCACATGTATTCCATTTGAATACCTTCAAAGGGTAACGATTTTATCCTAATGTAATATAATAATGGTCCAGACATGTTCACATGTTGGACTATAATAGAAACTTTAGTTATTGACATCATTCGTTGGTGTATTTTTGTCCTCCTTTCATTGCTTTGTTCATGCATTGTCAAATTATTTCATTGTGAGGAATCTCTTAGGTTCTAGATCGTGTTGTAAATCATAATTTACAAAGACTCGTGGTCTTAAATATTTCAACCATATTTTGTTAGAAAACCAAACGATCTTTCACAAACCTTTGAACATAAGATTTAAGAACTTCACAAAAAAATTCCTTCTTGACCTTGTGGTATGCTTATAGGAATCATGAGTGCCCACCAATAGGAGAGGTGTGTAATTCCAAAATGATATTTTGTTTTAGTTTGGATTTATTATATATATATATATATATAAGCGATCCTTATACCATAGTGAATCATTTTTCTACACAAAAGTATATGATACACGAGGATCCTTCTGTATCTTTTGAATGTGCATCCACAATGACTGGTCATTCTTCCATTCGTTCCTTGCTTCTACTACCCAATCGAGTTGTATAATCAAAATCACAGAAAGTAATGCCTCAACATCCTCATCTTTTTTGGAGAGTGCATTTTCGACCACATTATGTTTTCCTTTCTTACAGATGATTTCAAAGTCTTATCCCAATATCTTAGTTATCCATTTATGTTTCTATTTTGAATATAGTCTCTATACCAAGAAGTATTTAAGACTATCATGATCTGTTTTGACCTTGAAGTTCCTACCTATTAGGTAATGAGATCATTGCTTAAGTGCATGTAGTATTTCCATCATTTCCTTTTTACAAATGTGTTTCTGTAAGTTCTTCCCTTTGATTGGTCAACTTTCAAAAGAAAGGGGTCATCCTTCTTGCATTAGAACACCATCGATTCCATTTCATGAGGCATCACATTCCACAATGTAGGTTTTTTTGAAGTTTGGTTGTTACAAAAAAAATTTCATCATCACCAAGATTATGAACTTTGTATCCTTGAATTTACCTAAATATTTGAAATACATGTTCCAAATTAGCGTGGAAGATGAAATCCATTGAGTTCTTCCCCTCAGACAACCTTATTAGTATCTATGTCCCAACCTTCCAATAGACAACCTGTGAAACTTCATATTGTTGTAGGTTGCTTTCTGACAACCTGAGACATTTTCACACGCTACCTTCATGCAGGCTGCAACACACCCCATTTTTGCAAGTCTCCCATTAGGAAGGTGCGATACTATCTGTTAAAAGGAAAAAAAAGAATTTTTGAGAGAATTCTAGAAAAAAGCTCTCATGGAGGTTTATCTCGACCGACTAGGATGGATCTCAGTCGAAGTCCATAGATGTTGTCATTTTTCTTTAACCTTCTCCCCTTATCCCACCCTTTATCCCTCATCTCTTAGCTATAAATCTCATCCTATAAATACAAGCTCACCCCCATTGGTGAGGCATGAAGAGAAGGAGTAACTAAATGCTAGTGAAATACTATTAGAGTTTTCTAAGTCTTTATCATCCTCTTGAAACAAGGTGGTTGTTTGAGGGAAAGGTTGATTGGAAGGGGTCTTGCAATCCCAGGGCATATGGTTATAACTCTTCTCTCCTTTATTTAATGATACAACCATACATTTCTTTTCCCACATTTATTTTCATTAATATTGTTGTTTACTTCCTTGGTTGTTTGCATAGGTTCTTGTAAATTGCAATTATCCCTTATGTTACTTTTTGTCAATCCTTTCTTGTAGGTATTCTACTTGGATTTCGAGTGGAATAGTGGAGCTAAGAGTAGAAGTGAGTCGAATATTCAATTCATAGGTTATACTCTTCTTCTTACTTCAGATTTTATTATCAAGAACTTAGGGAAAGTTTTGTATTCTATTTGCTTTGTTCTAGATTTGAATCATTTGAACTGGAGATTTCAACCTTTTTCGCATTGATTGAATAGTAAATGTTAACACCGGTGTGGTCAAAATAGGAGCTTTTCACATTGCCTCTTTAAGTTGTTCAAAGGCTTGAGTTGCCTCTAGAGTCCAAGAAAATGCTTCATTCTTCAATAATGTTGTTAAAGGTGTTTCCATTCTTCAATATTTCCGAACAAAATCGTGGTAGTACCCTATTAAAGCTAAAAATCGTCTTAGATTCTTCAAGTTTTTGGGAATTGTTCGAGTCCATCATGGCTTTAATTTGGTTAGGGTATACCTTGACACCTTTATGAGATGCAATATGACCCAAATAATCTACCTTCTTACCCCAAATAAACATTTGGAAGGTTCTGAATATTGTTGTTGCTCCCTTAGTAGTTGTAGCACTGTGTCAACATGTTTAACATGCTTTTCCCAAGACTTGCTATAGATTAGTATATCATCAAACAATATTTGCACAAATTTTCTAAGAAAGTGTTTGCAAGTGGAATTCATCAAATATAGAAATGTGGAAGGTTCATTTGTAAGGCCAAAAAGGCATGATCATAAATTCATAATGGGGAAATTTCTCAAAAACGTTATTGAGACTTAAAGCTTCCCTGGCTAGGAAAATATTTAGTGGGATTCCCTGGCTGGAAAAGTTAGAACTTAAGCTTTCTTTGTTTGGTTGGCCCCAGTAAAATCAATTCAACAAGAAGACATGAAAAAATTTGGAGGACATTAGACTCTGAGGAGGTCAAGTCAATATGAGTAGATGAAACACTTAGGAGTAGGGTTGGAGGTTCATTTCATCCATGTTTTTCAGATTTTTTTTTTGAGGTTTTGAATCTTTATTTTTCCCTTCACATAACATAATAATGTAAGTTAAAATAATTATTGAATTTTTTTTTCCTTAATAAAATTTTATTAAAAAATTTAAACAATGAAAACATTATTTTTTATTATATATTTAAAAAAATCTAAAAAAATTAAAATGACGGGAACTAATAAATGGCATCCACCAACATTATGCAATTTACCACAAAATTATATAATATACCAATTTTTACAACTTTCAATATACCTAACACACAAAACGCCCTCATATTCCACCACTGCTTGGGAGGTTGTTACACCTCGTTTTATTTCTCCAAATAACAATGCAGAGTTGACAAGAAAGCGCTTCCCTGACTAGGATCCCTTGTTGCAAAAGATAAAGTTGTCTTTCTTTAGTTGTCCCTAGTAAGGTCAAGTCAATACGAACAAATGAAAAGCTTAGGACGTCGAGGAGCTCATGATTTTGAGCATATAGTCAAAATGACTAAGACTTTTGAGCACTTTCGCTGGTATAGCCCAATCGAGTCAAGTAAGTTTGCCACCCACTATTTCTCTACAATTATCAAACAAATTTCCAGTCAATTTAGTCAGTTGTTCAAACATTTCTTCTCTTGTATGTATTCTCTGCAATTGCCAGACAACTTCCCAACTCATCCAAAACATTTTGTACGAAAGTTGCGTGCTCTCTTTTGATATCACAAGTTTCGAAAGATGTTAGAGAGTGACTTTCTGAGCATTTGATTTTTTCGTTATCTTCTTCGAAATTGGACATTATTTTTTTTAATTGTCTTATTCTTTTCGTATCAAAATTTCAAAAAGTCCATTATTTTAGGTTATTTAAAAACTAAATATTTTTCTGGAAAATAAAATTTTATTTCAAAATTTTATTAAAAACTCTAAGCTATATTTATTTGGTATAAAATACTTTACATAAAACTCTTCTTCAATATACATCTCAGAAGAAGAAAAAATGTGAACAAAATCATACTTCAGAATAATAACATTTAATATAATATGCATAAAGATTATTAATCATCCAAAAAAAAATTTCTTCCAATAAAAAAGAGAAACTCCACTGCATATGAAATTACAACTTCTAAACATAAAGTAAAAGACCATGTAATAAAACGGTTGATCACATCACTATCTTAAAGACTAAAATTTAGTATTGGCTTAGGATCAAACACAAAAGAAGAGCTTCTTGCGCTCTGGGGTTTAATGTTTTTCCCCAAGGAAAAATAAATATCACCCATTATGATTTTTTGGGGATTCTAAAGCAATAGTGGACTCAGCAAAGGGTATCGATGACTTACATAGAATTGAGCTTCATCACTGGATCAGACAGATCAAGGACCTCATTAATAATTTTCAGCAAACTATGTTTATTCATATCTTTTGGGAGCTGAATTCTGAAGTAGACTCATTGTCCAAACAAGCCATTGGCGCTAGAATGGATTCCATTGATTGGGCATTGTTTCATGAGGGAACTAGAATAGAGCACGAAAGTCTAAACATTAGTTAGCTATATAACTTGCTTCCTAAACAATATGTATCATCCATGGATGCTAGCATAGACCTAAGCCATGCAAGTATTGTTTTAAGTTAGTGAAATTGATAGATCTGAATAATTTTCTAGGGTGAAGATTTGAACCTAAAGATTGACAAAAAATTTGTATGTATGACACAACTTTTCATAATATAAGGTTGTACTTTCTGTGTGAAAAAATTGGAGCGATGGAGTTGCACTCCGATAGGGCCTTTTTGTTATTTATAAGCAAAATTGACATCGCATATTTTATTATTGTCAATTTAAAGTTTCGATCATTTAAGTCGATTCATAAATATTTTCTATGGAAAAATTGCAAGTCATAATGAAAATATTTTCAGAAGTAAATACTAGCAAGATTCTTGCGATGTTCATGCACTTGCATTATCCCACTTTTGAAGGACGTTGGGTTGCGATAACATTGACTATATTTATTGCGAATAGAGTTTGATAATAAAAAAATATTAAAAGATTCATGAAATAGAGTTTAATAGAGTTTTTATAGAAGTTAATTTTAAAGAGATGAAAAAAAAAATTGTTATTTCAGAAAATGAAATCCAAAATACATAATAAGTGAGAAGACGACTGAGTTTAGGAAAATATTCCATATTAACCATTCTCCTTCCCTAAAATTCAGCAATATGGATAAGATCCCATATTAACCTCCTCCCTTTAAATTCAACAAAATGGATGATACTGTCCATAATCCCAATAAACAACTTGGTGAGATGGTCTGCTAGAGTGTTTTAATATTGAACCTTTTAATGTTGTTAATAAATAGCTTCTATATATTTTTTTATAGAAGTTACTTACTAACAATATTAAAATGTTCATGTAATTTTTATATATGTTACAAATTAACAACATTAAAAGGCATGTGGGCTTCACTTGTTGGCCAATATCCTATCATGTTAGCTCATATTGTGGGTTTTAAAATGATAAAAAATCGAACCAATATATTGCAAGTATTGGGGGGATGAGGGGCTTAAGGTGGGGGTGGGTAGGGTGGTTTATAAGGATCGAGGTATAAAAAGGGGTGGGGAGGAGGTTTTAAGTATTGGGAGGGGTTTCAACAAAAAGAGTTTGGGTCAATATCTCTTGAAATTAAGGGTATTCTTTAATATCCCACGATCGTACGTGCTATGTGAGAGGTTCACTAACTGAAGTCCCTGTGTTAAAAGGTCTATTTTATAAAAGTTACTTATCTTAAGTAATTTTTATGAAAGTTATTTATTACCAAGTATTAACTAGTGTTTTAAGTGTTTTTAAAAGGTCTATTTTTTTTGGATCTTGAATCCGATTATAACTGTTTACTTGGATCCATAAGGATTATTTGTCTATTACACTATATTCATTTTGTATGGGTTTAACATATGGGTTTATTTGTGTAAGATTTGTTTTAAATGAATATAAGATAGCTCTGTGTTTGTAAATTTATTTATAATAGATCTACTGCATACATTAATAAAACCTTATACTTTTATACTAAATTAATTCTAGATAAGCAAAGAACTAGGTTATATATTGTGACTGTATAAGCATATAATTTTGGTGCCTTAAAGATTGAAAAATATGATATAATTATAAAGGAAAAGAGTGTAGAGATACATTAACTAAATCTGTCACATAGGGAAGAATTAGGTATAAATCGATCACATATCCATTAAGCATAAATTTTGATTTTCAATATATAACCAATAAAAAGAAAGAAAATCCTAACTCGGGTATGGATGCCTGATCTAAGAACTTTCCTAATTACCATTTAACATTTATAATCCAACGTAAATGAATAAAAACTGATAAATGAATGTAGACTAATCTATGCATAGTAGGTTTTACATTAATCATTCACATCTAGAATAAAACATTCTATTGTAGATTTAAAACATAGAATAAGAACATGGCACCAATGCTGGGAAAACAAAAGTGGAAAAGTTGTTCCTCCCAACCAACTCCCAGAGCAGCCAACTTACATTCTCCAAAACCCCCGAGCATGTTCGTTGAACCACAAGAGAAAATTCCTTCAATGTGCCATCTCTTGCATTCTCATATTTAATTCTCGTCCAATGCTAGCCTCCTGCTTCCTTATGGACATACTATTATATAGTATTTTGCCTAGGACTTGGTCATTTATGAGCCTCCTGCTCTTTAGCACTCAACTAGGAGTTGTGACCTGATTTTTGGGGATGTTGCCTCCTGCATATTGAGTTCTTACTCAGTGGCTTCAACCACTTGTCTTTTCCTCTTGTGGGTCAGCAAACACTCTTTAACAACTATTTCCACTTTTATCCCCTCTTCAATATTATATTAATAAATATAATTCATTACAAATGTTTTATTTTTGACTTTTTGTCAAAAATAATAAATAAAGTATTTTTCAGCCAAAATTAACAATAAATTATTAATTTCAAGTGCATTACAATAATTATTTATGGAGAATGATAGAATTGAACTTACCACTAATAAAAAGCTCTACAACATTTAAATAAAATAATGGTGAATTTTTTTGGGTTCGTGAGAAACATTCTCCTATGTTATAACATTTGTTAAATGGTTAGATATAACTTTATAAATATAATATAGTTTCTTATTGTTATTGTTAAAACATTTATTAAATTTAATTAAATGGAAAAAATATAATAAAATTTTAAGATAATAAAAATTTGAATATGAAATAAAATTAGTATAAACTTTAATAAAAGTATATAGATTAAAATAAAAATAAATTAAAAACGATTAATCTATTAAGCATTTCACTAATCATCATTTACATTATAAATTTTTTTTTCAATCGAATTTTCTTTTAATAAAATATTTATCAAATCCTTTTTTTTTAACTATTTAATAAAAAATAAATATATTTTATATTAAAGATGTATAATATCAAATCCTCAAAATAAATTCATTCTAATTTAAAAACAAGTGAAATAGCAGCAAGGCTGCTTATACCTGCTTCTTAGAAGAGATTGAAAATATATAGAAATAAGATAATTTTGCTAAAGGATTACTTTACTAAAAGAAGTTTATTCTAAAGTACTAAAGAAGTACTTTACAGTTTTATTTATTTATTCTAGACGTTTTTTATTAATACTCCAAAACTTTTTTTAGTACCTTAAAATAAATGCAAATAATTAATAAATAAATATTTATATTTATTTAAAAAATAAATACAAATAATCAATCGTTTAACTTACACCTAAAAATAACAGCATCAAAACTTAGAATAACACATCAAAACTTACACTTAAAAAATAACACAATCATCAAAAACAGCATCAAAACTTAGAATAACACATCAAAACTTACACTTAAAAAATAACACAATCATCAAAACTTACACTTCATAATAACAATCAGAGACTTTAAATTCTAAAACAAAATGTGATTTTCTTATTCTACAAATGAAGATGTAATATATGGTCGATTCTCTGTTTTCTTGGTTAAATTCAGGTAAGGTTATGTTTATCATGTTGGTTAAGCCTAGGTTGGGTTAGACAATTTCAGTGAAAAGCAAAAGCCGACAGTACCAATATCCCACAGGTTGCAAAGAGGAAGCGAGAGCAAGAAAAGAAACAGAGTGTTGTTATTTTTGTGCATTTTGGTTCTGAAGATGATCAGACGACGCAAGCCAGAATTGCTTAGACTAAAGCCTTCTACAAGCGTCCAAGTCGTTCCTCATCATCTTGTCATTGCTGCGCAAGCAAGGTATCCGTTCTTTCCAAAACTTTCCTCATTATTTTCTCTGTAACTAACCTAACATATTCATCAATTTAACGTTCTGCAGGAAAATTAGTAGACCACAAGAACATCATTCACACGTCCACAAGACTGCCGAGAAGTGCAGAAGATGCAGCCGTTGGAAGCGCGTCCTCATATTTTACGGAATTCTAAGTGAGTTTTGAGTCATCGTAATATTACTTTAAAATGCAACGGATAAATTTAGTTTAACCAAAATGTACTCTACAGGGAATAAACATCCACGTTTCTTTACATTTCGTTAAAATGCAGATAAAATTTAAATTTAATGAAAATGTAGTTTGCATAGAAGACGCATCAGGTTTTGAAATGTAGCTGTTCTAGTATTTCTTTAAAATGCATCTCTTGAAAGAAGCAGTGCAAATGTAATTTACAGAAACTAAGACATATTTATTTTTACAATGTGGCTCATAGATTCTATTGAACGTAAGTGTAATTTAGGGAAGAAGCATTCAGAATTTCAAGTATTTCTTTATAACGCAACTCAGAAAATGAATGTAATTGTAATTTAGGGAAGAAGCATTGAGAGCTTCAAACATTTTTTTATAATGCAACTCCATAAATGAATATAAGGAAATGGATTTTTATAATGCTAACTCAGGAAATGAATATAAGGAGGCAATCAGATTTTTAGGTATTTCTTTAAAATTAAGGTCTAGTGTTAGGTGTTTCATGTCTACCAAAAATTTCTCATAAGACTACGAAGGATACTTAACTCATAAATCACTTATGGAGTTGTAAATGACCATGAATGATGTCTGATGCTAATTTACTTTACATTGTTTCTTACATAAGTGGCAGCAGGTACTAAGCAACTGCGTTGCTTATTCCACTTGTTTTTAAATTATGTTAAAAAAAATAAAATTAATATATATTAGTAGGTGGCTCTATAGGTCTCAATAGTTATTTATACATATATATAACATGATTTTTTAAAATTTTTAATTCTTAAATTATGTTTAAAAAAAAAAAATTAATGTATATTAGTCTGTGGCTCTATGGGTCTCATAGAGGTTGAAAGTTCTTTTAATTCTTTAAATACCTAAAATGGATTTTGAATTCTTATTTTAAAATTTAAAATTTTAAGATTTTGACATATTACCGTTGTCCACTTTTAATTCAAGCGGTCATAGACCAGGTTTGTCTAATTCTGAATCTCCGTTGTTTTTTCAACTACTGGCGTCGTGTGCGTTATTCTCAGCAACCAGGTTCGAGTGTAGGTTTCAAGTAGCAATTAAAAAAAAACTGATTGTTATAACCATTGAACACCAACTATGAAAAAAGCTGATTGTTGTCACCGTTGAATACCAACTATGGAATATTTAGTGAAACAAATTAGTCACAAAATACGATGAAGCAATATATAATAAGACTGTCTCAACTTTCAAGTACTGAACGATATATGTTGCATAAGAATTCAATGAGAACTGAGAGACGTGGTATTAGGATTTTAATTTTAATGCATACCAGAGATATATAAATGTACCTGAGAGCCAACTGGCATTTTCAACTGTAATCTTTACTGAATTATATAATGCAGAATATCTTTAATTGGTATTCATGGTTACATATTTATATATATAAAAAAACAATATACAAAACGAAATCCTCTACCACATTAAAAGTAATGGCCTGTGTAGCTCTTCAAAACATAAATAGCTAGTGAACGGGTTTTAATTAATATCAAGTAAATCTCGGCTTATTGTAGTAAGCCAAGATGTGTTTGTAACAGGTTTTGGGAAACTGAGGATCCCAGAAGTAATAGAAGCTATCCAAGGGAAATCCAATGATGGTATGCACTTCCATGTTCTGCACGCAATGGAGCTTTGGGAAGTGCCTTTTTTTCACATTCCTATCATTTCTATGGATTCATTACCATAGCTCTGAAAATTATCACCTGGGAGACTTTGGTGGTCGTCCAAGAATATTGAAGATATGAAAGTCTCAATGTCGTCGTCTTTCTCTGCTTCGACTATCATCTGTTGAGATCCCTTACCTTCTTGCAGGATTAACATCTCTGCATCGTTCAGATACTTATTCAAATCATCTGAATGATCACAGTTACGAGTTTCAATATTGTTCTCATAAGCAGTAGAGGTGGGATGAACTTGAGAATCAATTATAATGTCATCAATTTCAATTAACTCCTCTAAGCAGCAGCTCTCGTCAGATGTTGAATTCATGCAGCTTTCTAAGATAATTTCATCCAGCAGCTGATCAGTTTGGTTGAAGTCGAAAATTGAAGCACAGATCTCTGCAATCTCATTCTTGGTATTCTTGGACTCATATTCAGCTTCTTCTGCATATTCCTTAATCATTTCTTGAAACCCTCCTCCAACATAAGCAGTTTCGTAGATCTGGTGATTCATGTTTATGGGATAATTTGCAACCATTAGAATAGATATATAAAAATCATGTACATTTATTCGACTCAATTTTCCATTCGAACAATAAGAAGGATAACTAATAAACTGGATATTGCAGGGTGAAGAATTAATATTACTGTTTTGGTAGCCGTTCCTACAGTGTTTGGGTTGGATTTCGATTTGGTCGCATGCAGCACAACATTGCAATTGTATCGAATCTCTTCCTCGTCTTTTTTCTTGTTGTCTAGCTTGATCTGCAACATGAGTTTGAAGATGTGTTGGTGGAGGTGGAGCCATGGAAATCCCACTATAATTTAGTCTTCTGTTAGGGAAAGTGGGAAACAGAGAGTCATCATGAGATGAATAATCATAACTATGGGCTTCTTTTATCAATAAGATCCTCATAGCTATCCCCATCTCATCGTCACTCTTAATCACATCGTTTGCTTGCAAAGAAGATATCCCAAATTCATCAGTTGACCCAAATGACCTGTAATTTCTCTGTGCAAGAACAATACTTATAGAAGGGTAGCTGGCCTGGGAATCTTTTGTACCTTGATGCAACGGATGCTGATCACTGCAATTTTTCATTTGAAACCGAAAAGAAAGAAATGACTCGGAATTAAAACTAGAAGAAGTCCATAACATATCATGTTGTTGCTCAGGTAACCGTTCAACATCCAGTGGTCATTGCGATTGAGATGCATATAATTGATTTGGGTAGCTGCTACAACTGGCTAAGCCTGTTATTATTCTTGTACTCGTTGTCTTCCATCGCTGCACTATTATAAATTCTTCATCGTGACCACTAGCTGTATATAGGGCAGCAGCCAAATCCTTGTGCCTCTTACTTTTTTTTCCTTTTGCTTATGTACTTTTGATCATCGCTGACTGATCCAGCGCCCAATGGTCTCTTGCGAGCACCACCCATATAATATTTACCAAACATGGTGAATGTTGGGTTGCAGCTTTTGCACTCATATCGTGGCTGCAATGTTCTGCAAATGGGTGCGTTATCAGTGTATCTGAATCTGCAGTTATGATTCAGATTGCCGGATGGACAAATGGGCTTGTAATTTCTGCAATGTCTTAATATATTCATGTATGTCTTCATCAAGCTGAAAAAATGTGCAATTATTTGGAAGAATTCTGTAAGATTCTATAATATCCCTCCGCTGCTTCTGTTGGTGATCATGAATGACTTCAACTCTATTTGCTCTTACTTCATTAGTACCAGCACTGGGTAGCTCCATCACTCCTAGTTTCAGAGCTTATCTCCTTAATCTTCGTCTCTGCTTCTCCTTTTCACTAATGTCAAATCCAAACCCTCTCTTAACTTATAGAAAGCAAAACAAATCGCAAAAAAAGCTCTTTCTCCATTTCACTAATGACAAATCAAAACCCTTTCTTAACTTCAAGAAAGCGCAAAAGCTGTGTAGTAAGTAAATATTTATGCTAAAATTAGAGGTAGGCACCAAGACAACATCCAGAAGATTCCTCAAAGATTTGAAGCTTTTTTTAATCCCACTAGATTTCCACTGCCACTTTCCTTTTAGAAGCTCGCCACGGCAGTAGAGTGGACACATTGACTGTCGGAAACAGTAACCGGGGAAGCACTTTTAAAAGCAGCGGAGCAGAGGGAATGATGACTACCGGACTGTCTGAAACAGTCATCCGAGGAGCGAAACCTGAGATGATCCCATTTGAAATTTCAAATAATTGACATTATATCTTATTTGAAATTTCAAATAATAACATAATAATAAAATATAATAAATGTTGATGTCATAGTAGCCATGTGTCAAGTGAAAACCAGATACCAAACTTCAAGGCTGACATCATTCTTGATTGGCCAATTAAAAGTTGACAAAATAGCAAATACAAATATTTTTATTAAAATTTAAAATATTTAAAAATTGCTATTTTTCAAATTACAAAGTTAAACTTTGGAATAGAGATTTTAATGTTTTAAATATGCACCAATATGCACCAACTAATACCAAAAGTCAAAGAGGTTTGAATTCAAACGATTACAATATACCTGCTGAGGCAGGTATAATAAGTTATATATATAATTCTTAATATATAATCAAATATTTAAATTTTACATTTTTTAACAAAATCAAAATATTAACTAATTGAGATATTTTAAAAGTTGAAATATTTATTTTTATATTTAAAATAAAATTTATGTTTTTTTAAACTTTTAAAATTTTCTTTTTATAATAAAAATTGTAAAATCTTAAAACATAATTTATTACTTTGGTGGTGAGGAAGAATGACTTATTATCTTCTCCACCCAAAGTTCACAACAAGTGTTGCAATATCTACTCATTCCGTCACCATTATAACTATTAGAAGAGATAATGGTTTCTTTGTTTGGTTGTACAAATTCCACCGAGACTAAAGTCAAGTCAATACGGACATCTCACAGTCTTGGTAGAACGTCGTGATAGAGATAAGCTGTGGCAAAATTTCACAAAAACTTTATTGAGACTTTAATCATGGGGTAGCAATTCATGTGCCGTGTGGGTTGGCATCTCTCATTTGAAAAATATTTGAATGATAAATTATTAAAATATTTGAATTATATATAGATATATATAATATAATTTTTAATTTTTTTTAATGTAGTTATTAAAATATAATCAAATATTCTAAATTTAAAAATTTTAACAAAATCAAAATAGTAATTAATTAAAATATTTTAAACATTAAAATATTTATTTTTATATTTAAAATAAAATTTATTTATTTTTTTGAATTTTTGAAAATTTTAATTTTATAAGTAAAAATTGAAGGAGGAATAACTTGATATCCTCTGTACCCAAAGTTTAAGATATGATGCTCTTGTTTAACCCCATATAATGATTGAATGGAGTATATAATCTGATCATACTTTGATTCTCCTAAACTACCGATGTCATAATTTCTACACATTTCATCACCATTCTAACAATTAGAAGAGATAAAGCTTTCTTTGTTCGGTTGAACAAATTCCACCCAGGCCATTCGTTGAGCATAGTAAAGTCAAGTCAATGCTCACATCTCATAGGCTTGGGAGAATGTTATGACAGAGATAACCTGTGGGGAGATTTCTCAGAAACGTTATTGAGACTTACCTGTGGGGAAATTTCTCAGAAACGTTATTGAGACTTACTCGTGTGGTAGTGATTCATTCCGACAATGTTATCCTATGTCGTGTAGGTTGGCATCTCTGGCTGGGAAAATATTTGAATGATAAAGCTTCCCTGGCTGGGAAAATATTTAGTGGGATTCTATGGTTGGAAAAGATAAAGCTTAAGCTTTCTTTGTTTGGTAGGCTCGAGTAAACTCAACTCAAGTCAATACGAATAGATGAAATTATTTGGAGGGTGTTAGACTCTGAAGAGGTCAAGTCAATACCAACAGATGAAAAGCTTGGGAGTAGGGTTGGAATTTTATTTCATTTTTGTTTTGAGTTAAAAAATTTATTGAACTTAAAATTCATTTTTTAATAAAATTTTCTTAAAAA
Organism: Pseudotsuga menziesii; assembly: GCA_001517045.1. Classification (NCBI taxonomy): domain Eukaryota; kingdom Viridiplantae; phylum Streptophyta; class Pinopsida; order Pinales; family Pinaceae; genus Pseudotsuga; species Pseudotsuga menziesii. The sequence continues at coordinate 44,532 of LPNX010831872.1, forward strand.
TTTAAACAATCATAATATTATGTTTTATTATATACTTAAAAGAATCTAACAAAATTAAAATGGCACAAATAATATCCACTAACATTATGCAATTTATGCTCGTGTTTCTGTTGATCCTGAGTCGGTTGATATCTCCTCTAGTAGTAGACCTAATGTTTTAGTGAGAAAGCCAAAGAAACGGGGAAATGCTCTTCCCAAAACCCCCCCTTCTGATGAAACAAAGGAAATTGCGTTTGTTTTCCTAAACCTTCAACTTTCTTTCCTTTTTGACAAAGGCCTCCCAAAGGTTGTGGGTTCCTCATCCTTTGATTCTTCTTAGGCTCATAAAGATTCGATATCCCCCCCCTTAGTGCCCAAATGATCCTTGTGTCCTTTAATATTCGCGGGTTAGGCAGCAGACCCAAAAGAGCTTCCCTTAAGTGTTTTTTAGATAGGACTAAGCTTTGTGTTTTATTGCTTCAAGAGGTTATGACAGATGGGGTCTAGGCGTGTGATTAATTTCTAAAAATGATGTCGACTTGGTGCGTTTCAGATTGGGACTCTTGTGGAATGTCGGTGGTTATGTTGGTGGCATGGAACCCCCAGGTGGCAAGCTTCAAAGCCTATTTGTCCAAGGTGGGTATTTTGGTGGAAGGTCAATTACTAGGTTACGCAAAGATTATCAGAGTTCTTAATATGTATGCTCCCTATAGTAGTAGATTGGAGTATTGGGAAATTGTTTTTGAATATGGCATCATGGATGATAGATCTCTCATAGTGGCAAGGGATTTTAACCTTACTTTATCCCATGATGAAGTCTAGGGTGCTGGAAAGATTGATGATCCCATTGCAGTGTTTTTTAAGACCAATGATGGAAGAGAAGAATCTGATTGATATAGTGTCGAATGTGATGTGCCCCACCTGGTCAAACGGAAGATGTGGAGCTGCGGGGTTGGTGAAGCGGTTGGATTCATTCCTCATGTTTGAGGATCTTTGTGATTTTTTTGGAAATTATAGAACGTGGTCCCATTCGTTGGGATTTTCAGACCATAAGGTGATTCTCGTACAAAACGACTTTGACAAGAGTAGGGTTAAATACCCTTTCAAATTTAATTTTATTTGTCTTGGGGATAAAATTTTATGTGACTTTGTTAGAGAAAAGTAGTCTTCATGGTCGGGCCTTAACTTTTCATTAAAACTTTATGGGTTGACTGAAAAATTTAAAAAAATGAAGTTTGAAGTCCAAATATGATAAAATTTGAAAAAGGCCAAAGACCGTAAGAAGCTGGAAGAAGTAGAAGCTGAAATTCAGTCTCTCTCCGGAGTGGTGGACGAGTTTTTTTTCTCTTTTGACAGGAAGAAGAGACTCTGTGAGCTGGAAGCCGACCGTGGTATTTTGCTTAAACAAAGGGAAGAAACTTTGTGTCAGAAAAGTAGAGCAATTTGGCTAAAATCAGGGGACAATAACTCGAAGTGTTTCCATAGATTTGCAAACCAGGGAAGGATTACTAATACAATTTGGGCGATTAATTCTGATGAAGGTGAAGTTTGCTTTGATCAATCTTCTATCCGAAAGGTTGTTGTTGATCATTTTAATGCTCAATTCGATCACCCCGTAGTATAAATATCTTAGAATAGCTTTCAACTCTGTGGAATTTTCCTCATATGTTTATTGAAGAAGATTATGTAGCTATTGATAAACCAGTGACTATTGACGAGATTGCTCATACTTTGTCTTTGTTCGGGCAAGATAAGGGTCATGGTCCTCACAGTTTGACCATATAATTCTTCATGCATTTTTTTGATGTTTTTGGCTAGGAAATCATAGTGGCGATGGAAGGCTGGGTCCCAAAGAAAATCAATGAGTCGGACTTGAACTCTACATTCCTCAGTCTAATCCCTCAGAAGGATCTTCCGAAGTCATCCAATGAATTTCGGCCAATATATTTACGCAACGCACTTTAAAAACTTATCGCCAAATTAATCGCTGAAAGGATGAAGCCGTTTCTGGGGAAGTTTATTTCTGTTGAACAATTTGCTTTCTTACCAGACAGACAAACCAAAAATGCAGCAGAGGTGGCCCAAGAATGTCTACATTCTTCCAAATCACGTAAAAAGGCAACTTTCTTTCTAAAATTGGACCCAATGAAGTCCTACGACCGTGTGTATTGGTCTTATCTTAGACTGATTCTGGTGCAAATTGGATTGTCCTCTAACTTGGTCGAATGGATTATGAGTGTTGTCTCGTTGGTTCAGTATGCGGTGTTGGTCAATGGTGTGCCTTCTGAAACCTTTAAGGGTTACAGAGGTTTCATGCAAGGTTTCCCGCTCTCGCCTTACCTGTTCATTTTAGCTATTGAAGGGATTATCCTCCTTATCAGTCAAGAAAAATCTCAAATTATTTTCTCGGGGTTTAATGTGGCCAGAGGGTTGTCTGTCACCCATATTCTATTTGTCGACTATGTGCTCATTATTAGTGATGGTTCATTGTAATAATGGAAATTTCTATACTCTTTATTATTATGCTTCTGTAAAGCTTCTGGTCTAGAGGTAAGCTCAAAAAAATCCTTTCTCCAATACTCTTGTATGGATTTAGTATTAAAAGACTGGTTGTTAAATTTATTCCCCTTTAATTCTGGTCCTATTGAGGAAGGATTTAAATATTTGGGCTTTTTCATTAATCCAAATGGTTATGGACCAAATGATTGGGAGTGGATGATGAAGCTTGTTTCTAGGAATATTAACAGTTGGGCCTTCCATTACTTATCTCTTGGAAGAAGAATGGTTTTGATTGAGTTAGTTTTACAAGGGATTCATGTGTACTGGATGAATTTATTCTCTATTCCAGCGTCGATCTTTTCAAGAATGAGAGAAAAAATCTTCCATTTACTATGGTCGGGATCTTCGGAGACTAGGAAATTTCACCTAGTTGCATAGGATAAATTATGTATCCCTTGTGATACGGGTGGTTGGGGATTTAAACACCTAAGACACTTCAATGCTTCTCTGTGCACCAAATCAATGTGGAGATGTTTGTTTAGAAGAGGTTTATGGGGAAATATGATAAAGGAAAAATATTTCAAAGGGATAGATTCAATCTTTTGGATCTGAAATTGATCTGGTGTAAAGTCAGGTGTTTCAACCATTTGGAAACATTTGGTAAGAAGTATTCCTTTTATATCAAACACTCTAAGATGTCAAGTAGTTAGTGGTATCCAAATAAATCTAGGTATTGATCCGATATGTTGGATGGGGGATGATTCTATAAATACACATGATCTGGTGATGGAGCTGCACCATAAGAATATTTTTGTGTTGAAGGACATTCAAAGAGATTTCGGTTTAAATTATTGGGCCGATTCTTTGGATCTGGGTTTGACAGAGGTAGGTTTGTCAAAGAATGGGATCGTTACATTTCACCCCTGAACCATGGAAATATCACTCACTTTTATTATGTCAACAAGCTGGTTTGGTATTTCAATCCTAGAGATTGTAAAGTGACATCCAAGCTAGCATATCGCTCTATTATTTCTATGCATTCATCAGATGTGTCTTAATGGTGGTCGACTTGTTTGTGGAAAGGAGAGATTTCTTTAAAATTCAAGTTGTTTATGTGGTTGGTTATGAACAATAAAATTCTGACTTAGGAGATGCTGCAGAATAGGTGATAAAAGGATGGTTAAAAGCGGGTAGGGGCACTAACACTCGAGCGGAAGTAATTGGCCTCTGGAGCAGACTCTTTGTGGAAAAATTATGACGGATTGAAAAAAATCCATGTATTGGGTGACTCTCAAGCGATAATAGATTGGGCAAAGGAAAAATCTCAAGTATTGTCCTTGGAATTATTCCATTGGTTGAATGACTCCAGAAGAATGGTGAACGAGTTCAATAGCTTATCCTTCAACCATATTTTTTGTGAGATGAATTCTGAATCTAATGCTCTTTCTAAAACAACTCTGGGTGATATGGATGGAAGCATCTACCTTTGCATTTGCATGCATGGTATTTGTGAGCGCACTGATACTATGGTATTTTCTAGATAAGTTTTTTTCTGGTTGAAATTTTTGTAATGGTCATGCGCCGATCTCTTTTTGTTTATATAATCATCAAGCTTGTATCAGTTGGTTGATAGGCCTGTTCAATAGATAGGGTATTCTGTTTTGAAGTTTTTGCAGATCTGCTCAATTATGATGAGTTTTTTTTGGCACTTTGTTGTTGGTTTCTCTGTACCTGAGTTATCAGTATTTGCTGATACAACTTTTATTATAATAAAAAGTTGTTGTTTTATTCCTGAAAAAAACATTATGAAATTTATCACAACATTATACAATATACCAAATTTTACAACATCCAATATACCTAACACCAAATTAATAACTACGGTAAAAGTGCTCCTCACCGACAAAATCCCTCAGATTCCACCATTGCTTGAGAGGTCATTACACCTTGTTTTCTTTCTCCAACTTACAACATGACGATGATTGCAAGAAAGTTCTTCCCAATATAGGATCCCTTGTTGCAAAATATAAATTTGTCTTTGTTTAGTTGGCCCTAGTAAGGTCAAGTCAATGTGAACAGCTGAAAATCTTGGGATGTCAAGGAGCTCATGATTTTGAGCATATAGTCAAAATGACCGAGACTTTGGAGAACTTTCGCTAATATACCCCAATCGAGTCAAGTAAGTCGCCCGCCCACTATTTCTCTGCAATTGTTGGATAAACTTCCAGTCAAGTTAGTCGGTCGGTTGCGCACATATTTCTTCTCTTGTATTCATTCTCTGCAATTGATAGGAAACTTCCCAACTTCTCCAAATTAGTTTGTATGAAAGATGTGTGCTCTCTTTTGATCTCACAAGTTTCAAAAGATGTTGGAGCGCGACTGTCTTGAGGTTTGATATTTGAAACCAACACAATTCCATGTTTTCGTTATCTTCTTCAAAATTGGACATTATTTTTTTTAATTTTCTTATTATTTTGAAATCAAAATTTCAAAATTTTCATTTTTAAAATTTATTTAAAAACAGAATATTCAAAATTTTACTAAAAACTCTAAACTATATTATATATTTGGTATAATGTAGTTTATATAAAACTCTTCTTGAACATACATCTAAAATACTATATTTTAAATAAAACTCTTTTCCAACCTACATTCCCCCCCCCCCCCCCC